>QLPN01000054.1:0-13596 GCA_003314395.1 Albatrellus ellisii
TCCTCATAACTATCTCGCTAATCCCACTCTTCATCGTCATCCGGAATCTCTATTACGTTCATCAAGCCAATATTCAAACCTTGGTTACCAGGAGTAATATTATAGATCTTCCCTAAGACCGTCCAATAGGCCGCTCTTAGCAGTACGCGTCCATGTGATATAAGTGGCTCAGCCACAAGTGCGTAGTGAACTTGAGATAAACAAAGGTAAATAAGAGCGATAAAAGGGAGTCCTTGCTAATTGTATAGTAGTAGTCCTTAGCAAGTAAATGTTATAATAAATAAAAGAAAGATAAAAGGAGAAAAAGATAAGTCTTATATAGTACCTGGAGCTGTGCTCACACTTAAGTATGTAGATACTTAAGTACTATAAAAGAGAAAGGGAATGATAAGTCCTTACTAAGTAAAGTGGAGCTAAGCTCACACTTGTAGTAATAATACTACACTTTACTTGTAAGTAAGAAAAATAAAAGAGAAAAAGAAAAAAAGAAATCGTTACGAGGTGCCAAAGCAAGTGCCTCGTAACAGTCTTAGGGAAGGTCTATAATGATACCCCTGGTAACAAAGTATTGAATATGCACTTGATAAGTGTAATAGATGTTCCTAATGATGATGAAGAGTGGGATCAACAAGATAGTGATGAGGATGATTCTACTGATGACTATATGAGGATCCAGAGTGATGAGTTTATAATGTCTTAGCGACACTTAGAGTGACTTAGAGATCTTAGACTTTAGTTCTTAGAGGATGAAGTGAGTTTTGTAGCAAGCTTAGGTCAAGTGTAGTATAGGAGAATCCCTAGATTGCAAAGTTGACAAGACTGGGGTTTAAGACCACCAGTCTTTCAACTACTTATACAAAACCAGAGTCCTAAGTATAGTAAGGTTGTGCAGTAATGCACAGTAAGTAAACAATAATATGCAGTAATGTGCAGTAAGTCACGTCCATTGTGTAAGTGGTGTGGCTCAGCCACAAGCATGAAATGAACTGGATATAAACAAAGGTAAATAGAGATGAGATAAGATGAGTCCTTGCCAATTGTATAGTAATAATCCTTAGCAAGTAAATATTATAATAAATAAAAGAAGATAAAAGAAAAGATAAGTCTTTATAGTACTTGGAGCTATGCTCACACTTAAGTATGTAAATACTTAAGTACTATAAAGAGAAAAGGAATTGAGTCCTTACTATAAGTAGGAGCTAAGCTCACTGCTGTAGTTAATACTATGCTTATAGTAAGTAAAATATAAGAAAAGGAAAAAGGAAAAAGAAAGAAAAGAAAACCATTGCAAGGTGCCAAAGCAAGTGCCTCATAACAAGCACTGCCTGGAGTGTGGTCAAGATGCATGTTCTGCTTGAGGTGGAGGATAGTGATGCTTTTCCAGAGCTAGGAATGGCAGAGGGAGGCATTGAATATCTGCTGTCTGGAGCCCTTGGGGATGACAGGCAGGATTTGGCAAAGTACCCACCAAAGAGCACAGTGATCCCCCCAAGTGCAACCCCATCTTCCAGCAGGTCTTGCAAGGTGTGATCCAAGGCCTCCATGGTATAGTGATGCTGCATAGGTGCTTCATCCCAGATGATGATTGCAGTCTCCTTCAGCAGCCCTTCATGGTCAGAGTTGCACTTCAGATTGCAGGTGGAGGTTTCATGAAGGGAGATGGGGATCTTGAAGTGAGAGTGGACAGTGCAACCTCCATCCAGGAGAAGTGAGGCTATGCCTGAGGAGGCAACACATAGAGCAGCCTTGCCCTTAGAACACACAGCAGCAGCAATGGTATTGCAGAGATAGGTCTTCCCACAACCTCCTGCATTGTGGGGGAAAAAGGTCTTGCCCTGGTTCCCATCAACAGAGGCCATGATAGCATCAAATGCAGACTTCTGCTCCTTATTGAAGGTAGAGTAGTGGTCTTCAACTTGCAGAGTGAGGTCATAGATGTCATGATCAGGCTCATCTTGCAGAGGGAGGTTGCCAAGAACTTGCCAGTGATGCTGGGGGAGTGGCATGGGAGGGAAGTCATGGAGGTGCTTGCCCATCTTGCTGAGGATCTTGTCGAGGTAGAGGCCATAGTCATGGACTTGCTCCTCAGTAGGATCAGGGAGATTGTGATGGGTGGTGAGGGCATGGTGCAAATCATCACATAGTTTTGCTTTGTGATGATCCCACAGAATGGCAGGTTAGATGGGATGTTGTGGTAGAGGATGGAGGCAAAGAGAGAACACAGTTGACCACCAGTCTGCATCTCCCCAGACTCTTGAAGACACTGATCCCATTCACCATCATCCTCCAGGATGTAAAAATGGGTGTACAAGCATAGCTAGGAGAATGATGATGTCTAAGTTTAATTTGGTCATAGAGGAAAGAAGCAGCCCTAAGGCCTAACTATAGAGATTAATCCCCATTTATGGTTTATGACTGATGTTGAGACAAAAAGGTAAAACAAGATGACAACCAGAGAGAAGATATAGTAGGTTTGATAGGATTTGGACAGAGCTACAATGTGTAGACCAACCAAAAGTAGATAAGTATTAGAGATAATTAGAAGAGAGAAGAATAAGATGTAAATATGTAGATAAGATCAGATGAAGATGAGTAGATGAGATGGGGCAAGGGCATGATTAGCATCATATAGTGAATGATAAATTCAACACAGGAGACCTCTAGAAAGACAAGCAGCCTTGTAGGTTGCATGAACCACCCCATTGCAAGTGCACAGATCCTTCCATTCTGTGACCCCCTCAATGATAGTGAGCAGCATCCTGAGGTAGAAGCACTCCCCAGCAGATGGATGGACAAAAGTACATGCAACCAATGGCAAAACCCCTCTGTCTTGGCTTCCAGTGATGCCCATTTTGTTCCCACACAAAGTGCTGAGGAAAGTCCTGGTAGAAGTACTGGCAGGCACAGTCAGGATACTGCTGTTGGCCTTGAACCACTCTGTGAGGTGTGTCTTCTTGGCAGAGGGGCACTCCAGGACTTCCTGAGGGTCATGACTTGCTTGGAAGTAGACCTGCTGCTCATTCTCCACATGGATAGGAAGGCAATAGACTGTGGGGAGCTCCTGGTGCATGGGGAACTCAAACATGTGCCAGCATGCCTCAGAAGGACCAATGTAACATGCATCAATGTAGTCCTGGACTTCATCTACATTCCCAACCTGCACAGTGGCCTGATCTGGACCCTTGTAGATGTATTTGTGGATGTACTTGACTGCCTTGACTGAGGCACTGATCTCCAGATTGATATGGCAGGCATATTTTGCAAGCAGGCAGGGGTTGTAGGGGATGACATCACAGTTGGTGAAGACATGGACCTATCTTGGCTGAGATGCTTGGTGAATGTGTGCCCATTGTCTGGCCTGGCATAGACTGGGTATCCATCCTCCACAAAATGAGCCTCCTCACAAAAGCCCTTGGGGTAATGCTTGTTGCAATGCCATTGCTGGTTCTTATCCTTCTCCATGCAAGTGGATTTGACATGGTCAGGAGCACCACAGGGGCCATGAAGCATGTACTTGGTGACACACTCATGGAGCTTTGGATGGAGGACAGGATCAGGGAGCTGCTAAGAGTGGCCTATTGGACGGTCTTAGGGAAGGTCTGATACAATAATACCCCTGGTGACAAGGTAGTTGATATGCATTTGATAAATGTAATAACCATTCCTGATGACAATGAAGAGAGGGATCAATGAGATAGTGATGAGGATGATACCACCAATGACTAAATGAGGATCCAGTGTGACAAGTTTAGGATGTCTTAGTAATGCTTTAAGATGACTTAGAGATCTCAGACTTAGTTCTTTAGAGTGAAGTGAGATGAAGGGTGAGCTTAGGTCAAGTGCAGTATAGGAGAATCCCTAGATTGCAAAGTTGACAAGACTGGGGTTTAAGACCACCAGTCTTTCAACTATTTATACAAAACCAGAGCCCTAAAGATAGTACTAGTAAATAAGGTTCATGGATCAATGATGATTGTGCAGCAATCAATGAAGCCACATGACCTAAGGTACATCCATGATTATAGTAAGTGGCTCAGCCACAAGTGCAAAATGAATGAGAGGTAAACAAAGATAAATAAAGGCAAGAAAGAGGAGTCCTTGCTAATTGTATAGTGATAGTCCTTAGCAAGTAAATGTAAATAAAATAAAGAAAGATAAAAGAAACAGATAAGTCTTTTTATAGTACTTGGAGCTATGCTCACACTTAAGTATGTAAATACTTAAGTACTATAAAAGAGAAAAGAAAATGAGTCCTTACTATAAGTAGGAGCTAAGCTCACTGCTGTAGTTAATACTATGCTTATAGTAAGTAGAAATATTTATAAAAAAAGTAAAAAAAAAAAACTGTTACAAGGTGCCAAAGCAAGTGCCTCATAACAGGAGCTGTGCTGGGACAATACTGTCCACATGATTGGCATTGCAGATCTTGTATGGGGCCTTCAGGAAGATGAGGAGATGCATGTGAGGGAGGCCATGCTTCTGGAACTCTATGGTATAGATACTGCCAGCCAGCTCTCCAAACAGCTCAGCTGTGATGTCATCCAACAGGCCTTTCCTCTGTTGAGCTCCTAGAATAGGGGCTAGGCAACCAATGACCTTCTAGACATATGAATAGTCAGGGGGAGACAGCATGTAGATGATGTATCCTCCTGTGAGGATGAAGAGGGCTATGCAGTAGCTGATGAGGATGATGTAGAGAACAGTCTCCATGTCGGAGACTGAGAGAAGGAGTAGGGGAGTAAAGACTGTGATGAAGACACCTCAGAGGAGGAGGAGGAGAATGTCCACTTATATTTGTACTACACTATACTGCTACTCTTTATATTAATGGACAGAGTGCACAGACCATAATGACTAAGCTAGGTGTGGGGTGCAGGTGCCAGGAGAGAATGACAACATGAGAGTTCAACATCTTCTTCTGGTTGAAGATGCAAGCAACAGTGTCAGGGTGATCTGCAGCAGTCTGGGATGTGCCATCATCATACTTGAGGAGGATCTCAGGCCAGTTGTGGTTTGCAGTCATAGTGAGGAAGATGTCTGGTTTGTGCCCATAATGACAAGTGGCCATGGAGTCTTGGAAGAGCTGGTACATATGCCTTGCACTGCCCTGGTGGGTGGAGGGAAGGACAATGCACTGACCCTGCTGTCCAAGATTGACTGGAGCATTATCTTGGTTGCCATGAACTGCATCCTGAAGCACTTTGTACATATCTGCACATATCTGTTTCTGATGAGTCTTGACCCAGTAAAGGTTGCTCTCCTCAATTGATGCCCAGGCATCCACCAAATACTGCTGGAAGAGCTTGCCACTGTGGAAGATGATGTCTGACTCATTTGGTCTGGTGAATGCATGGTATGCATAGTAGCAGTGCTGGGAGACATTCTTGCAGTGCATCTGACCACTTGGACCTGGCTGTGGTGGTATGTTGAGGTGGAAGTCAGAGTCACCTTTGGGGAAGAGGAGGACATAATGCAGTGGGGAATGGCTGTGGTGTGGAATGACTGATCCTCCTAAGGCTACCTCCATGCAGGTGCACAGCAATGTCATGATGCAACTCCACCTGTTGTCCTCCACTCCCAGGAATGATGGCAGCAATCTCCTTTGCAGTGGGAGCATTGTATCTGCACAGGCCTGTGTTGGGATCCACAGAAATGCAAACAGCTACATTGACCTGCTCTTCTGGAGCCTTGTCCTTGAGGATCTCATGAGCTTGCCTGTACATGTTGATGTATGGGTTGTTGGCAAGCAGCACTGTGTGGGGATCCAGCATGGTGGATGAGTCAATGTTAGAGTTGTTGGCCAGGTGTGCATTGGCAGCATTATGAGGATCAAGGACATAGAGCTGAGCATAGTGTGGTGTGAATCCAGGATTTGGAAGGAGGGCCCCCATCTTGTGATGAAGGGAACCATGGAGTCTGAATGCATAAGGCCCAGACCCAGCAAGAACAGCAGCATCATTGACATTTGCAGCAACAGATGTGGATGCAAATGCAGCATTGCACTGGCATATGTTGCTCCTGAACATTTTTGCAAGTGGATCACTGCCCTTCTACAGTCTGGAAAGAGTGGGTGTGGCTGAGCAAAGGAGCTGGATCTAGCCCTGCAGGCAGCATGTGCCAAATTGAGGATGGATATTAGATGATCTTGCCAACTTATCAGACAGAAAGTGAATGTCATGACAGTGAAGGCATTCTCTATCCATGGGACCAAGGTTATGGCAGTGTTCAGGCTCATGATATCCCTGACAGCCAAGAGGGATGGGGAGTGCAGGGGGTGCAGGAGGCTGTGGCTGGTCCACTTCAGGATCATTTTGCTGAGGCTGATGATACTGAGACATTTGGATATTGAAGTCCACATCCTGGGCATGCTCTTGAGATAGCTGCTTATGCTGATGCTGGTCCTGCACTGCTTGTTGTACCTGTCCTCCAGTTTGCTCCTCCTAGAAAATGTTGAACATATGTACACACACCACTATTTTTTGTTTGGCCTTTCTCCTATCCACATGCATGCACATACTATTTTCATACAGAATATGTACTTACCATTCCTTCACCTCCATGGGGCATCCACACACTTCTGCATACACTCACACTCCACTCACTACTCCAGAATGATGTGTGTCCCTCCTCCTTATGGCAGTCATTATACTTTACTCTCCACTCTAACATACACTGTGGACAACTATATGAGATGGACTTTTACACTACAAACTCAGATGTCTTACCACTTGTCTAATGCTCTTACTACAATGTGTTGCCCTACTGTGCTCACATCTCATATCTGCTGCAACTATGACTGCATACTTGTCCCTAAAGAGGATTGCCTACATCTATTCAACAATGCTTTCTGTTCTCACTATCACCTGCCCAAACCTGCACATACAGAAAAATGAGCCCATGATCAAATATATATGTTGTAATTACTGACCTGTGCTGGCTGTTGTGGATGTGCTGCTGCAATTCCCTGTGCATTTTCTGTGACTTACTGCTCCAAGACCTGATGCAAGGATATAAATCCAGATTAGATTGTAATCAGATTTAATATATATACCACAATATGACTGACCTGTACATGACCCTCCTGCTCAAGATTGCTTCTGTGATCCCTGACATTTGCAGATTGATTTCTCCCAGCTTCAACCTGTGCTTTGCACTCATTTACCTACTCAGCATGATGCTGTTCAAAGCCCTGATGCAATTGTTGATCATGATTGATGTGCTGCTGCTGCTGCTGCTGCTGTGGTGGATTGGCAGGTCCAGGATGCCTGTGAGGCCAACACTGCTAGCGAGGTCACACAGTAGACTCAAATGAAAAGGGAGGAAAGGGATGATAGTATATTCAAGGACTAACTTGCTATGAAGCAGATATCCCAGAAGTACTAAGCTAAAGAACAAGTACACTATGAAGTACAGTATATATAGTAAATGCCTGTGTGCACAGACTGTGTATGTCGCTGTAGGGTAGGCATTTGAAGTATAATAATGAGGATAGCATGATGTCATGCACAGCATGCATGAGAATGATCAGTAAGTAATGCGCAGCATTGCACAGTCAGTGTGAGAATATTTGTAAGTGTCTGTGGGAATATGTGTCATAAGAAAAGAGTAAGTGGCCCGATGACGAATGATGAATGAGTCATAGATTATCGCGAAGGATCTAATCGGATAAGATAAGATGTTCTGTAGATCTTGAGCGATAAGATAAAAGAAAATCATAAAATGATGAGAAAAATAACACGTCCTGACAATGCCCTTGAACAGTGACAGGTGGATGGTGTGGATATGGAAATGGGACAGGCATAGGCTGATATCCATATGGGTGTGGATGATAGTACAGGTATCATGCTGGGTTGTAGTTAGGGGGAATATAATATTGTACAGCCTGATATTGCCATGCTGGAGGGGGAAGAGGAAGATAATGTGGGTGGAGAGGAGCAGGATAATAAGCAAATTCAGGGGCAAGGGGATTATGGGGGGCAGGAGCAGGAGGGTTCTGGGGGAGAGGGGCAGGGAGAGGGGCAGCCTGTGGCACTTGGTCAAAGCTAGGCTGTGGAATATCTCCCACAGGAGGATCCCTTTTCTGGGCACAATGTGATGATTGTGGTGTCATTTTTTGCTCATGTTGCCTCCTATCTTGCTCATGTTGAGCTTGGTGAGTGCACTCAGGAGTGTGTGGTGGTGATCTAAGAAAAAGGAGGGGTGGAGTCAGTCATACAGAATTGAGAATTGAGAGGTGTGGATGATGACATACCTCTGATCTGCATCCTCATGCTGGATCCCAGGGCTTTGATTGGCATCAGGCAGTTCTGGACTGAAAAGATCATGAATTGTTAGCAAAAAAAAAAAGAATGAAAACAAAAGGAGAAACATACCCAAGCAATTGAGCATGTTGCTGTGCATTTGGGGGTGGTGTTTCATATTGAAGAGACCCAGGGCTGTCAGAGGATATATAGATATTTAGAAAAGGATGAGGGATAGAAATGAATAAAGAAATATGCCTTGAAGTATTATCCATTTAAAAAAAGAAAGGCAGCTGTGAAAAAAACCAAGAGCCTGAGCCAGAGCCAGAGATAGAGTTGCCAGATCCTCCACACACCCCAGATAGTCACAGTCAGAAGAAATCACTGCAAGACAGTGTCAGATCACAATGCTTATGCCTTTATTATAAAAGGTGCAACTCAAGTATCACCCCTTTTCTGTTAGACAGGTGGAAGTGAGGTTGAGAGCAAAGCAGCTGAACACCACAGAATGAGAGAGGTCCAGCAATTGAATGAAAAACTGCCTTTGGCAACAGCAAACAAAGGCTGTGCTGGTAGACTTCACAATATTTAGGCTTGGTCTCTCTGAAAAGACCACCCAGAGCAAGCTTTGGACAGAAAGGAAGTGAAATGTTTCTTCACAAAAGAGAGAGAGACAGTCTAATACAATAAGCTAGCAAGAAAGAGCCCAGTGTTACGAGGCACTTGCTTTGGCACCTCATAACGTGTTTCTTTTTTCTCTTTCTTTTTCTTTATCTTACTTACTAGTAAAGTGTAGTATTATTACTACAAGTGTGAGCTTAGCTCCACTTTACTTAGTAAGGACTTTCTTTTCTTTTCTCTATTATAGTACTTAAGTATTTACATACTTAAGTGTGAGCTTAGCTCCAAGTACTATACTAGACTTATCTTTTTCTCCTTATCTTTCTTTATTTTATTATAACATTTACTTGCTAAGGACTATTACTATACAATTAGCAAGGACTCTCTTTTCTCGCTCCTATTTACACTTATTTATCTCATGTTCGTTTTGTGCTTGTGGCTGAGCCACTTACATCACATGGACATGTACTTACTGCGCATTACTGTGCATTATTGTTTACTTACTGCACAATACTGCGCAACTTTACTATACTTAGATCCCCAGTTTCATATAAATAGTTGACAGACTGGCAGTCTTAAACCCCAGTCTTGTCAACTTCGCAATCTAGGGATTCTCCTATACTGCGCTTGATCTAAAGCTTGCTACAATCTCGCTTCACTCTCTAAAGAGAACTAAAGTCTAAGAACTCTAAAGTCATTAAATGTCGCCAAAGACATCTTACACTCAGCACTCTGGATCCTCATATCGTTATAGGTGGAATTATCCTCATAACTATATCATTGATCCCACTCTTCATTGTCATCAGGAATCTCTATTACGTTCATCAAGTTCATATCCAAACCTTGGTTACCAGGAGTAACATTATAGACCTTCCCTAAGACCGTCCAATAGGCTGCTCTTAGCACCCAGAGTAGGTGGGTGGAAAGAGGAAAGATGAGCTATCAATGAAGTCACTTTGATGTGCTGCCATGCACACACAGGAATTTTGTGCCACATGCACCACACCACACCAGGGGAGGACAGTCTTTGTAGTGGCACTTCAGACACAGAAAAAACCACATGTCAGCCTCTTTACAGTCCATTTTTCCCTAATGTGGTGCTGCTTACCAACTGACCTCCCATTATTAAGTAGATAATAATAATCCTTAGCAAGTAAATGTGAATAAGTAAAGAAATATTATATTCTTACTATAAGTTGGAGCTAAGCTCACAGCTGCAGTTAAGCTACACTTATAGTAAGTAAAGAAAGGAAAAATAGAAAAAGAAAAGCATCTGATATAAGGTGCCAAGGCAAGTGCCCCATAACAGTCACCAAGAAGTGTTAAACTTCAATAGACAGTGACTTGTGGATTGGACAGGAGCACTACAAATGCCGCACTAAGTGGGGGACTAGAGTCCAAGATGAGCAACTAAAGGAAGAAGCTGCACCACCTGGAACTCTTTTATAGTATGGATAGATGTGGAGTCTGAACCATAACCATGTGTACTATGTATGTGCAGAGGTAGAACTTAAATGCATGATCACAAGTGGGGATATCATCAAATGTAAGTAAGAAGCCAGAAATGCAAAATAGAGAAATAAGAAGAGAGTTGGCAAAGAACCTTTAATAACAATAAGAAGGCCCACACAAAATGTGGAAGATAGGTCATTGGTATCAGAGAGAGTAGGCATTGAAATCCCATGGAGTGTATTGTGTGAGGTCATGGTAGCCAAGCCAAGCAACAACTAAAACAAAGATCCAAGAAGGGCATGCTGATAAGACTAGCAGTATCCCAGATGGATTGAACTGAAGAATACCACTAGGAGTTGTATAGTATATATAGCAGAGTAAATGTAGGGCAGGCATGTGAGTTGCAAAGCTCATGCAGTAAGTAATAAACACTAACTAATAGCTAAAGACTCTCATGAGACAATGAGTAAAGTAAAGTCTGCAGTAAGTATGAGAATGATTGGTGATACTCCACAGCATGTGTGTGAAAGCTGAGCATCCACAGTCTGGATGGGAAAGGAGTCATAACTACTTCATAACTGGGGCAATTAGAAATTAGATAACAGATGTGTCATTGGCCAATGAATCCTAGCAAGATAAAAGTAAGACTGAATAGATTGCTTCACTAGATCATGAGTGATATAAATATATATATATAATCAGGAGAATAATAAGAAGCATGACATATTGCAACTCAAAGACATGCTATCTGACTCATTGGCTTGCTATGTTATAATCAAAAGTCTCAATGGTCAGATTTGTGTACAGCTCATGTGGAAGTGCATGTGCTTGGTTTGTGCTTCCAATGGTCCTTGTGTAATTCTGCTATGGGGATGGCAGGTCACAATGTTCACATGCTGGTGTTCAAGGCTGGAACTGATGCACTTGTTGTCATTTGCACTGCTGCCAGATGGGCCAATGCCATCTCACCTCTGTCATCAACTCACTGAATGTTTCCTACAAAATGTCACTACATCCCTTGTACTCATTACCCAGGTGTCAGGCCCTGGGCAAAGGGTTGCCCCAATGAATGCTGTCTTGTCAATAAGATGGGTGATCTTGAGCCTGGCATATACCATAGTGCCAGTGGGTTTCCTTTTTCCTGATTCAAGTGCTGAGGACAGTGAAAATGGTGTGTTAGAGTGCAACACTTAGAAAACATGCAGTTCTAAAGAAAGACATTGCATTACCTTGGTTCTCATCCTCGAAAAAAACATGTGAGAAACAATCCTAGAGTCTTTATAGTAAAGAAGACTACTCACAAATAGCAGAATCCATGAGACCACCCATGTTCATCATGATTTCCTGGGTGTGTATCAGCCACCATAGACCAGAATCTGAGAAGACAGTGAGTATTTGACTGCATGTATGGATTGCAATAGTGTCATGGTATATATTCTTGAAAGAAATTGAATAAAAAAATTGTTTGAAATGAATGGTTGAACACTTACAAAAATGGCACACTTGTCCTAGGGTAACAGGTAGGGCAATCACATGAAAGTGTACAAAATAAAGTATCTAATTTTTATATACCTAGACCCTGCATCCACATTGCACCTGTGCTGTGAGATTGCATTAGCTCACATGGACTGTGTCAGGATGTACTTATTTTTCTTATCATTTTACAATTTCTTTCAATCTTATCAGATCATCAGTAGATCTTATTGCAATTATCTATGACTCATATCCATTCATCATCAGATCAATTACTGTACACATATGACTTGCTAAGAGCAGCCTATTGGATGGTCTTAGGGAAAGTTTGCTATAACAATACCCCTGGTAACAAGGTAGTTGGTGTGCACTTGATAAGTGTAATAAACATTCCTGATGACAATGAAGAGAGGGATCAATGAGATAGTGATAAGGATGATACCACCAATGACTAAATGAGGATCCAGAGTGATGAGTTTAGGATGTCTTAGTGACACTTATGGTGACTTAGAGATCATAGACTTAGTTCTTAGAGTGAAGCAAGTTTGTAGCAAGTTTAGGTCCAGTGCAGTAAAGGAGAATCCCTAGATTGCAAAGTTGACAAGACTGGGGTTTTAGACCACCAGTCTTTCAACTACTTATACAAAACTAGAGTCCTAAAGATAGCACAAGTAAATAAGGTTCATGAATCAATGATGATTGTGCAGCAATCAATGAGATCACATGACCTAAGACATGTCCATGAATATAGTAGGTGGCTCAGCCACAAGTGCAAAATGAACAAGAGGTAAACAAAGGTAGACAGAGACAAGGTAAGACAAGTCCTTGTTAATTGTATAATAATAGTCCTTAACAAGTAAAATGTAGAATAAACAAATAAATAAATAAAGATAAAAAAGGAAAAGATAAGGCTAGTATAGTACTTGGAGCTAAGCTCACACTTAAGTATGTAAATACTTAAGTACTATAAAAGAGGAAAGGAAATGAGTCCTTACTATAAGTAGGAGCTAAGCTCACTGCTGTAGTTAATACTACACTTATAGTAAGTAAAATAAAGAAAGAAAAAAGAAAAGGAGAAAAAGAAAACCATTATGAGGTGCCAAAGCAAGTGCCTCATAACATGACTCATATTCTCACAGTCACTTATTGATGCTGTGCAATGCTGTGCATTGCTTACTGATAGTTCTCACAGATGCTGCACATCTTACTTACATATGCCTGCCCTATAGTAACAGTACATGGTCTGTGTGCTGATCCTTTTAGTATATACTGCTAAGAGCGGCCTATTGGACGGTCTTAGGGAAGGTCTATAATGTTACTCCTGGTAATCAAGGTTTGGGTATGAGCTTGATGAACGTAATAGAGGTTCCTGATGATGATGAAGAGTGGGATCAATGATATAGTTATGAGGATGATTCCACCAATAACGATACGAGGATTCAGAGTGACGAGTGTAAGAGGTCTTAGCGACGTTTAGTGGTTTTAGAGTTCTTAGACTTAGTTCTTTTAGAGAGTGAAGCGAGGTTATATGAGCTTAGGTCAAGCGCAGTGTAAGGAGAATCCCTAGATTGCGAAGTTGACAAGACTGGGGTTTAAGACCACCAGTCTGTCAACTATTTATACAAAACTGGAGATCTAAGTATAGTAAAGTTGCGCAGTAATGCGCAGTAAGTACGTGTCCATGTGATGTAAGTGGCTCAGCCACAAGCGCGAAACGAACTTGAAGTAAACAAAGGTAAACAACGACGGGAAAAGGGGAGTCCTTGCTAATTGTATAGTGATAGTCCTTAGCAAGTAAATGTTATAATAA
>QLPN01000056.1:0-14679 GCA_003314395.1 Albatrellus ellisii
TTATGCATAAATATTTGATTCTGTCTTATTTAGTCAATTATGCAATACAACAGGTCTATACTTTATAGCTGGAGAGATAATTGGAATTGGTCTGTGAGTTGGACTTGGTCTGTAGATAGATAGTGTATTATTTCCTTATATTTTCTGTTGCAACAACCTATGTATACTTTCACAGATGATGTCTTATGATTTGATGTTGCAATGCAATAGGATAGATCTCTACTGCATAGCTGGAGAGGCAATTGGAATTGGTCTGTAGATAGAGTACTATCTCATTTTATTTTATGTTGAAACAAGCTATGTATACTTTCACAGATGATGCTTTATAACTCAATGTTGCAACACAACAGGTTTTTACACTAGTTGGGGATATAACAATGTCAGGATAAAAGATGGTGATGAATGGAAAGCTACTTTTGTCACTAACAAGGGTTTATTTGAACCTCTTGTCATGTTCTTTGGTCTTTGCAACAGTCCTGCTACCTTCCAAATGATGATGAACCATTTATTCCATGGTCTCATTTCACATGGGGTGGTGGTGGTATATATGGATGACATTTTGATCTTTACAGCAACATTGGAAGAACATTGGAAGGTCACACAGGAAGTCCTTCAAATACTTGCAGATAATAAACTTTATCTCAAACCAGAAAAATGTTACGAGGCACTTGCTTTGGCACCTCGTAATGCGTTTCTTTTTTCTTTTTCTTTCTTTTTCTTATTTTTTACTTACTAGTAAAGTGTAGTATTATTACTACAAGTGTGAGCTTAGCTCCACTTTACTTAGTAAGGACTCATCATTTTCTTTCTCTTTTATAGTACTTAAGTATTTACATACTTAAGTGTGAGCATAGCTCCAGGTACTATATTAGACTTATCCTTTTCCTTTATCTTTCTTTTATTTATTATAACATTTACTTGCTAAGGACTATTATTATACAATTAGCAAGGACTTCTTTCTCTCGCTCTTATTTACCTTTGTTTACACCTTGTTCATTTCGCGCTTGTGGCTGAGCCACTTATATCACATGGACTTTTACTTACTGCGCAATACTGCGCATTATCTTTTACTTACTGCGCAATACTGCGCATTATCGTTTACTTACTGCGCAATACTGCGCAACTTTACTATAGATAGATTGCTAGTTTTGTATAAATAGTTGACAAACTGGCGGTCTTAAACCCCAGTCTTGTCAACCTCGCAATCTAGGGAATCTCCTTATACTGCGCTTGATCTAAGCTCATTAACCACTCGCTTCACTTTTTCTTTACTAAGTCTAAGAACTCAACAAACTACTAAGACCTCTTACACTAAGTCAAACTGGATCCTCGTATTGTTATCGGTGGAATCATCCTCATAACCATATCGTTAATCCCACTCTTCATTGTCATTCGGAACATCTATTACGTTCATCAAACCAATATCCAAACCTTGGTTACTAGGAGTAACATTCTAGACCTTCCCTAAGACCGCCCAATAGGCTGCTCTTAGCAAAAAATGCGAATTTGAACAAATGTCAATTGACTTTCTAGGCTTGAAAATTTCTTTTGACAAGATTGCTATGGATCTGGTCAAGGTACAGGGTATCAAAGACTGGCCAATTCCACAGAACCTTCATGATGTCCATTCATTTTTTGCTTTTATTGTCATTTTATTCTTGGATTCTCCAATATTGCTAAACCCTTGAATGAACTTATGCAGAAGGATGTCAAATGGCATTGGAATGATGAACAGCAGTTGGTGTTCACTCATTTACAATATGCTGTATGTTCTGAACCAGTTTTAGTCTTTCCAGATGAGCAGTATCCATTCAGAGTTGAAGTGGATAGTTCTGGTCATGCTACTGGTGTGGTTCTTTTGCAGCTTCACCAGGATAACAAGTGGCACCCTGTTGCTTACCTCAGTAAAGGCTTGTCACCTGCTGAGTGCAACTATGACATATACAACAAGGAGATGTTGGCTGTCATTCATGCTCTTGAAGCATGGTGTCACTACCTTGAAGGTTCCATTCACCCTGTTCAAGTCATCATCAACCACAAGAACTTGGAATACTTCATGATGGCCCAAAAACTCAACCATCATCAAGCTTGTTGGTCTCTTTATTTGTCCAGATTCCATATTGATATGGTCCACAAACTGGGCTGTACCAATGTTCACCCTGACCTCCTCTCAAGATGATCAGACCATAAAAAGGGGGTAGAAGATGACAACAAAATTGTCATCTTACTCAAGCCAGAATTTTTCAAACACAAATTTTCCCTTGCAGCACTTAGCCCTCCTATCTTAAAAAGAATCATGGATGCACAAAAAGAAGACCATAATTATATCATTTGGGACAAGTTGGATGCAGACTTGAGGAAAACTGCAATGTTCGCACGATGGAGTGAAGATGATAAGAAGACACTCTTCTATGATGGGAAACTTTATGTCCAAGACACAATGTACACTGAATTGATGAAGACCTGCCATGATTCACCTCTTGCAGGACATCCAGGTTACAAGAAGACTTTGGAAATGGTACGATGACATTTCTGGTTCCCAAACATGGCATCTTATGTGGAGAAATATGTCAAAGGATGTGACTTATGTCAGAGGACAAAGACTTTCCCTATGAAACCACAAGGAGAGTTAACACCTAACAAAATCCCCTCATGCCCTTGGCAGATTATTTCTACAGATCTTATTGTCAAATTGCCTGAAAGCCAAGGCAATGACTCTATCCTCATGGTCACAGATCATTTCACCAAAATGATTCATGCTATTCCTACCACAGAGATGATTATAGCTGAAGGAGTGGCATGCCTTATGAGAGATCATGTTTGGAAACATCATGGTCTTCCAGAGAAAGTATTATTGGACAGTAGACCACATTTTGCATCTCAAGTCATGTGCAAATTGAATCATTTATTGGGGATTCAAACAGCTACATCTACAGCCTACCACCCTCAAACAGATGGTCAAACAGAGCAGATCAATCAAGAAATTGAACAATACTTCCACATCTTTATTAACCATCGACAAAATGACTGGGCAAGTTGGCTACCAATGGCCAAATTCACATACAACAATCATGTTCATTCAGCAACAAAATATTCACCATTTATGCTGAATTATGGACAAGATCCATGAATGGGTCATGAACCTCATACATTGACCAAAATTGAATCTGTGGATCAATTTGTAGTAGGGCTTAAATGGATTAGAGGAAAAGCAGAGGTGTCATTGAAGAAAGCAGCAGAGGATATGAAGAAGTTTTACAACGAACATCATGGCAAAACTCCTGTTTATGCCATTGGAGATAAAGTATGGCTTGAAGCCACCAATATCAACACAGGCAGACTGATGAAGAAATTGGATCATAAACACCTTGGACCATATGAAGTACTTAAAGTACTCTCAAACAATGCATATCATCTCAAACTCCCAAAGATGATGAAGATTCATCCAGTTTTTCATGATGTCAAACTTTGCCCTTTGGTCAAAGATGTCATTATCAAAAGAGAAATTCACCCTCCTCCTCCCCCTATCATCAAGAATGGTATTGAAGAATATGAAGTTGAAGAAATTCTCAATAGTCATCTCTCTTGAGGTAAAGTTCAGTATCTGGTCAAATGGAAAGACTACCCTGCAGAGGAAAATTCTTGGGAACCTGCTTCAGTATTGATGGAAGATGTTCCTGATATGCTCAAGAGGTACCATAAAGAAAATCCTCAGGCAATACACTCAGTAGCCATTTATTCTCTTTACCAGATGGAATTTTCACCTGAGGTGATGGCTCAACCACATTATGCTTGACAACTTCATGAAGAAACACCCCCATCTACTCCACTAATTCTTGATGAAGGATATGAGGAAATTCCTTTTGGCATTATCAAAGATGAAGATGAATTTACAGATGAGATGATGATGGAGTTATTACTCCCAAATTATATGAAGACTTGAAAGAATTACCCAAGTCTTCCTCCATCATCCCTCTGTCTCCATCACTTTTTGCTGGCATTCCTTTCAAATCTATGTAAGGTGAAGAAGAAGATATTTGCCATGCATGCTCATCTCCATTCTTCACTCATCAAGATGTCTTGCCTTAAGAAGGGGGTATTTGTCAGGCTGCTATTATTTTCCCTATTTTTCTCTTCATTTTCCTTTATTTTCTTATGTCTCTATCATCATAGATCTTACAATTGCTCCTGATCTATCAAAGCAATTCCCACAGTCATGCATTCTTCTTGTTTGTCTCTATTGGCTGATGATGCATATGTCATCCAATCTCTGATCAGTCTATTCTATCTTTAGCTATGACTCATCTTCTCACTATTACTGTGGATGCTTACTATTCCTTCTCACACCTGCTGCAGAGTATCACCAATCACTCTCACAGTTACTGTGGAGTCTCAGTCAGCACTTACATGTCCCTTCTATATTTAGATATGACATCATCTCTTTGATTTCTCATATTCTGGCCCTATACTGTACTGCATGGTCTGTGCACACTCTAGGGTACTATATATGCATAGGACTCCTAGCAGTTTATTCCCCAGTTGTGATCATCTGGGATATCTGCTAGGTACATTACTAGTTCTCTTCTCTTTCTACTATATGCTAATATATCTGGGATATCTGCTAGTCAAAGCACAATTGTCCTTTTGTTTGTTTTAGCTTTTTCCTCAGTTGTTTGGCTTTGACATAGCATCAGCCTCACACCTGGCAACAGTTTAGTGCCTGGGCACTTATAAAGTACTCTATGTTTTTGTGGTCAGTGATGATATCAACTGTGCTATCTGTTCCTTCCAGATAGTGTCTCCACTGTTCTAATGTGTGTATGACAGCAAGCATCTCCTTGTCATATATATCATAGTTCCTTTCTGCTGGGGATAGACTTTTACTGATGTATGCCACTGGGTGCCATTTTCCATCATCTCTCATCTGCAATAAGACTGCTCCTGTGGCATAACATGAACTATCTGCTTCAACAAGGTATGGTCTATGGGGTTCAGGGAAAACTAGAATGGGTTGAGAACATAATGCTTTCTTCAAGTTTTCAAATGAAGTGATTTGTTCCTGATCCAAATGCCATTTAATGTCTTTTTGTAGTGGAGAGTTGAGTGGTTTTGCTATTTCTGAAAATCCATGGATGAAGTGATGATAGAAATTTGTAAATCCTAGAAATGAGTGAACTTCTGTGACAGAGGTTGGTATAGGCCAATCTGCAATTCCTTGAACTTTGACAGGATCTATCATAATTTTGTCAAGAGAAATTTTAAGGCCCAAATAATCTATCTCTGTTTGTTCAAAGTCACATTTCTCCAGTTTCAAGTATAGCTTGTTATCTCATAGTATTTTCAAGACTTCTTCAACTATGAGACAATGTTCTTCCAAAGTTGCAGTGAATATGAGGATATTGTCCATGTAGACAATGACTTTCCCTTTTGTGATGAGTTCTCTGAAGAGATGATTCATTATAGTTTGGAATATGGCAGGGCTATTCATCAATCCAAAGAACATAACAAGAGGTTCAAATAGTCCTTTGTTTGTAATGAAGGCAGCCTTCCATTTGTCTCCTTTAATTCGAACATTGTTGTATCCCCATCTGATATCAAGTTTGGTGAAGTATTTGGCTCCTTTGAGTTTATTGATAAATTCTGAGATAAGTGGTAAAGGATAAGAATTTTTGATTGTAATCTCATTGAGCCAATGATAATCTTGAATTGGACATAATTCTCCTGATTTCTTCTTGATAAAGAAGAATGGTGAAGCCATTGGTGATTTTGAGGGTCAAATACATCCAGATTTGAGATTTTCATCTATAAACTTCTTCAACTCTTGTTGTTCTGTGAAAGATAGATTATAGATTTTTCCCATGTGTATCTTTGCTCCTTCTTTCAATTTGATTGCATGATCCCAAGCTCATTTTGGAGGTAATTCATCAAATGACTCTTTGGCAAATACTGACTTGAATGCATGATATGCTTTGGGAACTATATCTTCAAAGGATTTCTTGATCTTTTTCTTCTCTGCTTCTATTGCTGAATCCTGAGAGATATTACAAATTGCAGCTTCTTTCTCATCATCTCCTATCATGATGCACAAAATCTTATCTCCTTTGCACACTTTGTCTTCTTCATCATCATCAACTTCTGTCATAGACAGCAATTCTGCTTTTGTCTGTTTGGCCATCTTCTTCTTCCTGATTTTCCTATCTGCTACTACTTGTATGTGACAATGCCTTGGACATCTTGTAAATTTCACTGCACCAGTTTCCCAGTTTATTTCTGGATTATGGATCTTCAGCCAAGTTTCTCCTAGGATTAGGTTGACTTTTCCCAAACTGGTAACACAGAATGTAGTTCTTTCTGTATGGTTTTGGATTTTGACAATAAGATCCACAGTTTCTTTGATAGAACCATTCTCATTCTTGGTTCCATCAACATTGTAAACTGGTATGGTTATTGGAAGTCTTTTTGTGTTCAGACAATTTGTTTTTACAAATTCTTCATCTATATAACATGTAGTGGCTCCTGAATTGACTAGTGCTTGGATTGAAATTACTTGTCCATCTTCTGGCTTTTTGGCTTCAAGTTGAATCATGGGTAATTCTGCTCTTATTCCCATGACTATGTGCTTTTCTTCTTTGAGAGAGGGCATACTCTCTGATGTCTTCTCATTCTCAGTCTTTACTTCTGATGCAATGTTGTTAAATATTTCAACCAGATCACATACATTGGTGTGGTCAACAGTGCCATCATCAGGAGTAAGTACAGAGAAATGATTTGAGGCCAAAGCAGCAACATCTACTACTTGTCCTTTCCAAAACCCACTTCCTTTGCAATCTTTGTTAACTTTACCACACACATACATACCACTCTTCTTCATTCAGCTTCTCTATATGACATGACCTCCTATCTCCTCAGACAACTCATGCCCCAACACCCCACTCTACACTCCAAGATGATGCACATCCACACCTCTTTACAGTAACTGTTGTATTCCTCATTCACTCTCCACTACAACTTTACCTACGATACATACATAAGGTAGACCACACATGTACTATCTCCTCAGATGGTGTATCTCTACATCTGAGTGAGTACTCCACCTCTCTACCTACAACACCATCTCACATCTACCCTGCAGCGTATCTAAACCACATTGTATCACTTCTTTTGTGCTTTACTCCACTGCAGGTCTGTCATTATCTCCTAGATGGTTTATCTCTACGTCTGACATATCTAAACCACGTTGCATCACTTCTTTTGTGCTTGCAACTCACTATACTCCACTGCAGTCATGGGACTGCCAGTAGTGCTAACAGCCATGTGCTTTTCTTATCTATTAACACTCCTGTATGTGATAGTTGCAACAGTCTCCCATATCCTGCACGCACAATCTTCTTGATTGCTTCATCATTCAACATTTGTGAAAATTCTTCTGTCATCATGCCTCTGATCTGCTCATGAATTTCACGAATTTTCCCTGTGTGCTTCTGTGGACAGTCCCTGGAGATATGGCCCTTCTCCCTACAATTGAAACATATAATCTCTCTCCTTCTCTGGGCTTAATCTACATCCATGGGAACTGGCACATTACTGGCTCTTTGTGGTGGTGGATTTTGTGGTGGGGTGTACTGATTGGTTTGATAATTACAAGGTATCCAGCAAGGATTATCTCATGCTTGGGTGAGCTGTTTGAACTTGCACATGTGTCTATCAGTAGACTGCACCATTTGTTGCCACCTTGCATAAGTAGTTGGGGGAGGGTCAATATTATAAATGCGTTGTAGAAGATTGATATTCAATCCTCTCCTATAGCAATTGATTAATGTGTGTTCATCATATTGTGTTTTGGTTGCAAGGAGGAGGAATTCTGTGGTGTAATCTTCTGCAGTTTTCCCCAACTGCTGTAGTTTATGGAGAGCCTGTTGTGCTGTATGCACTTCATTGGGGTCACTGAACTGTTCTTGGATTTTGGCTTCAAAGTTAAGCCAATTGTGGAAAGGCATAGGATAAAGGGGATTGGTAAGGTTAGCTTCATGTAGCCACTGTTTGGCTACCTGTAGATTCCTTCATTGTTCTGCCGATCCTCTTATCATAAATGATAGGGCATATGTAATCTGATCACTGTCAGTCCACATTTTATTTGCTGTGAACATGAGGAATAGTTCTTGAATGAACGAGTCCAATTTCTCATGCATCCACGAATAGGGAGTAGGTGAAGAAACTTTCACTTGGTGTTGGGCATATATGTTGGCCCCTTGGCCTATGGCAGGGCCAGACATACTGGCTTGTGTAAGGATTGGGGTTTGGTGGGTGGTCATCATCACTGTGATACTGGCCAATGATTTGGTGATCTCCACCAATGCATTTCCCATTTCCAAGCTCTGGATCTGTTGTTCTTTGTGCCAGTTTTCTGATTCTATCCTCATTGTCTCCATCATATCCTCCAGATCCATGATTTGCATTCTTGTTATTTCTTCTGCCCCTTTTCTTTCCTTTCTGCATTCTTCTGATGAATCTTCCACCATTGGTGCAGGTTCCCTGGCCTCCCACATACTTGGTCCTGCTTGACTCATCATTCATTTCTGAAGATGAATGCTTGGGGGAATGAATTATAATATGGGCTGGCTCATTCCCAATAGTGTGGAAAGTAGTGCCAAGGGAAGTCTTCAGGGTGGTCATTGTAGTATGGATTATGTAATTTGAAGAACCAGATGGATTGCTGGCAGTGGTATTTGAATGTGTTTCCATAATAACAGATAAGGGCTTGTGAGGTGCAAGGGCGAGTTGGTGTAGATAATGAAGAGGTAAGTCTGGCATATGATTTGTATTGAAATCACTGTATGTATCATCACACCTTCATTCAGCTGTCCCTACATTACACATACAACATACAACACCCTCTTCTACTCCTTGGACTGCCTTACCTCTGAGCACCCTCACTCCACACATACTCTGGGATGATGCACATCCCCTCACATTAGGTAGCTGTTGTACTTTACTTATCTACTTCACTTCAACTCTACCTACAACATACTATATAAGATGGACACTAGCATCACACCTCCTCAGACATCTCACAATGTTGTCTGAGTGAGTACTTCACCAACTCCATCTTATCCTTCTCTTACATTACCTGCAGCATCTCCTACTATCGTGTCATGGCACTTACCATGTCCATGACTTATCTTACTGCTGCAGGTTTACTGTTTACTCTCTCCCCTTCTGGGGATATGCTGCTCACCATCACATCAATCACATTGTTGCTCATTGCCTGCCCAAGCCTGCCCAAACAATTTGCCTGACCTAGTCCTCTTTTCTGATTGAAGTATTCTCAGAATGATGAAAATTAAAACTGTGTGAAGTGAAAACTCTTTGTTCCTTTTTCAAGGGAACAAGCCTTTCAAACACAGAGTGGAAGGTGAGTATAGTAGTTGTACTAAGTACTAGACTACTATGAAAGAGATCTTTGTTATAGTAAAAATTATAGTACTCCTGGTCCAAACGGCTGTCAGGAGGGTTTGCAATGCCCCACTAAGTGGTAGACACCCTAGCACTGCTTGCTGAGGCAATATAAGGCCCAGCACTGCAGCTGAACTACAAAGAACTGGAGAACTATAACAATACAACACTCTCTTGAGTGAGGAGGGAGGGGAATGATGATTTGGGACAATGATATGGGAGTGAGGGAGGAGGTGAGGTTGCTGTGAAGAGCTTTATATAATTGTGAGGCTCACACTTGACAGCAAGGTCACAAAAGTAAGAGGAGGGGATTGGTAGAGAGATGAGACAATACACTTAGGATGAAGTCATGCTGAAAGGTGGATATCCCAGATGTATAAAACTAAAGAATACAAGCTATAGAAGTGTCATATATATACTAGAGAGATCAGCACACAGACCATGGGCTGTCACTATAGGGCAGGCATATGTAAGTAAGATGTGCAGCATTGCATAGCATCAGTAATTGACTGTAAGAATATGAGTCATATCTGTGTAGTAATAAGTCCAATGACAAATGAAAATGAGTCATAGATAATCGCGATAAGATCTACAGATGATCTGATAAGATGAGATAAGATGTCTCTTGTAGATCTTGAGCAATAAGATTGAAATAAATTGTAAAATGAAAAGAAAAATAAGTACATCCTGACACTTTCCATGCCACACACTGGTGGCTCTTTGCTGTCTGTGCTACTTTCCCATGCAGTGTCATGTGACCTGCTAACTCTCAAACAAGCATTGATGAGCTTCAATCCAGATTCATGGAATGCTGCTCGCCTCAATGAAATAAAGTCTCTACACCAGCTCCACACCTGGGATCTTGTGTACCCTCCAGTTGGCCACAACATTGTTGCCACCAAATGGGTCTTCAAGCACAATGTCAGGCCACTCCTATTTCCTCTATTTTTCTCTTCATTTTTCCTATTTTTCTCATGTCTCTACTACCATAGATCTTACAATCACTCCTGATCTACCAAAGCAATTCCCACAGTCATGCATTCCTCTTGTTTGTGTTTATCAGCCAATGACATGCTAGTTGTCCAATCTCTAATCAGCCCACTTATGAAGTTGTTATGACTCATTTTCTCACTGTTACTGCAGAATCTTACTTATTGTTCTCACCCTGACTGCAGAGTGCTTACTTATTGTTCCCACTGTTGCTGCACTTATTGTACAGCACTGACATGTCCCTCCTATTATTAGCTATGACCTCATCCTTTCTTGTTCTCATATTCTGGCCTTATAGTGTATAGCATGGTCTGTGCACTGATTCCAGTACTATAAGTACAGTAGTCCACTTAGTGTTTTATCCCCAGCTTTGATCATCTGGGATATCTGCTAGGTGCAGTAATTATAGTTCTCTCTTTATTCTACTATACTGATTATATATCTGGGATATCCACTAGTCTAAGTGTGATTGTCCTTTTGTTTCTTCTTTGTTGTTCAGCTTCAACATAGTGTCAGCCTCACACACAAACTGATGGACACTACAAAGCCCACATTGTTGCTAAAGGCTTCACCCAAGTCTATGGAGTAGACTACACTGAGACCTTCTCTCCAGTTGCCAGGTTTGAGTCCCTTCACACCCTACTTGCCATTGCTGCACTAGAAGATTGGGAAGTACACCCCATGGACATCAAGTCTGCCTTCCTTAATGGTGACCTGGATGAAGAAATCCACATGGAGCAGCTACAAGGCTTTGTCACTCCTGGTCCAGAAGGCAAGGTTTGCTGCCTCAACAAAACCATCTATGGTTTGAAACAAGCATGACATTGCTAGCACCAAAAAATGCACAGTGCACTCCTTGACCTTGACCTCCACTTGACCTACACCCTCTCTGACTCTGGCATCTATGTCTCAACTTCATCCTCCTCCACACTCATTCTAGTCCTTTATGTTGATGATATCACCATCATGGGAGATTCACTTGCTGAAGTGGAAGCATGCAAGGCAGCCCTTCAGAAACTATTCCAGATGACTGATCTAGGCAAGATCTCATCCTATCTTGGCCTCCATGTCACCTGTGATCACTCCAACTGGATACTGGAGATTCACCAGGAAGCATATGTTTCAGATATGTTAGACTAGTTTGGGCTCAGCAACTGCAATGCCACAGCTACACCTCTACCTCCTGCCATCATCCTCTGAAAATCCCCTGCACCCTCATCTCCTACCAAAGCACTCTTCCAGCAAATCATTTATTCCCTGCTTTGTGCTGCCATTGTCTCTTGCCCTGACATCTGCTTTGCAGTGATGAAACTATCACAGTTCATAGCCAACCCCTCTGATGAGCATCTCACTGCTGCCAAACATGTGTTACACTATCTTAAAGGATCCATCCACTATCACTTGTGATATGATGGCTCTTCTCAAGCTGGTCTTATTGGATTTTCAGATTCAGACTGGGCAGCAGACAGAGATGATAGGAAGTCCATTGGAGCCTATGCATTCCTCCTTGCAGGTGGTGCCATTGCCTGGACATCTCAAAAGCAACACATTGCTTCCCTATCCTCCAGAGGCAGAATATATGGCCTTCTTGCAAGCAGCAGCACAAGCAAAGTAGTTATGCTCTATTCTAGAAGAAATATGGTTTGGTTGTTCAGGTCCCACTTTACTTCATGGAGATAACAAGGGTTCTTTGGATGTTGCCAATAACCAAGTCACTGGCTGTGGTTCCAAGCACATAGATATTCAGTATCATTTTATTTGTCAATATGCTGATTCCTCCATTACATTACAATGCTTACCTTCACATCTCATCACTGCTGATACTTTGACAAAGCCCCTGCCTTTTCCATCTTTTTCTTTTCATCATTCATGTCTTGGACTTGTTGATGTAGGTTCACAGTAAGGGAGGGTATTGAATGTTTTCGCTTTTACCTACTATATTTAGTACTGTGACCACACATGTCCAGTCACTTCAGTCACATACTTATATGGTTGATCTCAGGTCTGTGACTAATATGAAGTTTGGATCTTCTCCTCTCACACATCACCTGTGCTCAACAGCACTTCAAGCCAGACAGATCCATATTTACCAACACACACCTTGCATTATCAATAGACATGTGAGTACTCTCTGGTTTGTCCCTTATCTTCCTCAATGTTGTAACCTTACTCTCTTTACATCCTCCCTTTCCAGGAACTCAACATCATTGGATGTAATATTTTGTTCTATATCATCATCAGCTCATATGCTCATCAAGCACAAATGAAACCTCACCAAGTTTTGGTAAGTTCTTCTTTCCTCCAGATCCTTCATTAGTGATGCACAAGTTTGACCTACCCTTTTCACTGACAAGACCTTTTGTTCTCTGTGTGGATTCATTATTTCCTAGGCATCAATATTACACATGTTTGAATAAGCAAGTCTTCATATATTTACAAAGAGGCTGTGGGGCCATGACTATGTTTGTTGCAGGAGGATGGGTTGTCTCTCTGTTGGCCTGCTGTTCATTATCATGCATCTCATTCTTCAATCTGGCAATACACCCAATGAGCTGGGTCCTTTTTTCCTTGTTCAATTTTACCTCTGCAGCCTTTGTGGACTTTGTCTCAGCTGCAACTGTGTAATTTGTGCCTTGGTCCCTCTTGGTTTTGAAACCAGTCTGTTCAGGACCCCCTCATTGATTTCAGGAATCCCCAGATGGGTATCTTTGTTAGATGAATGAGTTACACAAATATTGGTGGTCATGGTGGTTTGTTAGTAATATTTTTGATGGGGGTTCAGGTTTCTAAGCAAAGTGCTGACATGTGGCTAGTCTAAATATTTCAAGTACACTGGCTCAGTAATTCCTGCTCTGCCTTTGTGTTTAGATGAACTGTTCCCTTTGTTTCTTTTTTCTTTTTTCTGCAGTTCTCTTCTAATGCCATGACAAAACCATCAACCTCACATCTACATTTGTGACAATAGAACAACCAGAACATGCCAAAGTGGGTTTCCAACAATGTCTGGGTTGACCTGCCATCAAAATACTATGCATCCTCCTCTGAATAACCATATCCAACCCACTTGCTTGCCAATGCAGCTACCATCATTACCACCACCTGATGACATGGGTTTTGACTTTGGTGGTCTTAGTACTAATGACCACACCACAATGACAATGGTTGGCATGGTAGTGTGAGTCACATGCATGATGGCTGAAACAATCCAGGGCCCCAGCAAGCAACCCAGGGTGGTGTGTGGACATTATCCCATCCCATCCTCAATGCTCAGTCATTAATCCATCCTTTTTTGTTTTAGTTTTCAACAGTCTTTTCTATGCACACCATGTGATTCCTTTAGAAACTATCTGCATTCTGGTACCCTTCCTCCACCTCATACCTTGTCTGGGAAAGATGGTGCAGCACACACTGATTGGGACCCCTTCCTTAATTGCACCCAATTTGAAATTGCTCATTCTTTATAAAGGCAAAACCAGATGCTTGGGGCACAAATTCATGTCCTATTCAGTTTTTGGGCTGTTAATGGCGATAATGGAACAGAACCCCCTTTTGCCAGCCACAATGACCATTACAAGACCATTGATTCCATACAGTTAGGTGACCTACCTTGACTTGTGCTGATGCATTTAAGTTCTAACTCCACACATGTATGGTACACATAGTTATAGTTCATATTCTGCAGTTATGCATACTATAAAAGAGTTCCTGGTGGCACAGCTTCTTTCTTTAGTTGCTCATCTCAGACTCTAGTCTCCCACTTAGTGTGGTGTACAGAGTACTCATTGTTAATCCACAAGTCACATGCTGTTGAATCTTAACAGGATTTGTTTCATTGTTATGTGTAATGGCCCTCATCCTGATGGAGAGGTACCCACCTGGATGATGACAGAATATGAAGTCTGGTGTTATGATGTGTATCTTTTGATGTGTGGTCAATTGCTAACCCAGAATTCAATGGCAAGATAGATCATTCTCCCCTTCAGATGTTCAGGCCAACTTGTAAACAAGAATGGTCTAATGTAATGACTGTTACGAGGCACTTGCTTTGGCACCTCGTAACAGATTTCTTTTTTCTTCTCTTTTTCTTTTTTCTTTCTTTTATCTTACTTACAAGTAAAGTGTAGTACTATTACTACAAGTGTGAGCTTAGCTCCACTTTACTTAGTAAGGACTTATCTTTTCTTTTCTCTTTTATAGTACTTAAGTATTTACATACTTAAGTGTGAGCATAGCTCC
>QLPN01000056.1:14857-34401 GCA_003314395.1 Albatrellus ellisii
TTTACTTACTGCGCATTACTGCGCTTTACTGCGTAACTGTACTATAGTTAGATCACTAGCCTTGTATAAATAGTTGACAAACTGGCGGTCTTAAAACCCCAGTCTTGTCAACTTCGCAATCTAGGGAATCTCCTGATATTGCGCTTGATCTAAACTCGTCAACCACTCGCTTCACTCTTTCTTAACTAAGTCTAAGAACTCTAAAAGCCATCAAGACATCTTACACTAAGTCAAACTGGATCTTCGTATCGTTATCGGTGGAATCATCCTCGTAACAATATCGTTAATCCCATTCTTCATCATCATTCGGAACCTCTATTACGTTCATCGAACCAACGTCCAAACCTTGGTTACCAGGAGTAACATATTAGACCTTCCCTAAGACCGTCCATTAGGCCGCTCTTAGCAATGACAGGGAGCTGGGCTTGGAAACAAGCTGTAAGCTATTATGGTAACTATGTTAGTTGTACATCTATGCTTATTTTGAGGACATGATCCTCAAACACATGGTGTTATGAGGCACTTGCTTTGGCACCTCATAAGAGTTTTCTTTTTCTCTTTTTCTTTCTTTTCTTTTATCTTACTTACTAGTAAAGTGTAGTATTATTACTACAAGTGTGAGCTTTACTTAGTAAGGACTCATCTTTTTTACTTCTCTTTTATAGTATTTAAGTATCTACATACTTAAGTGTGAGCTTAGCTCCAGATACTATGTTAGACTTATCTTTTTCTCCTTATCCTTCTTTATTTTATTATAACATTTACTTGCTAAGGACTATCATTATACAATTAGCAAGGACTCATCTCTCTTGTCTTTATTTATCTCTTGTTCATTATGTGCTTGTGGCTGAGCCACTTATATCACATGGACACATACTTACTGTGCATTGCTGAACAATATTTGTTTACTTACTGTGCATTACTGCATAACTTTACTATACTTCAAACTCTAGTTTTGTATAAGTAGTGGACAAACTGGTGGTCTTAAACCTCAGTCTTGTCAACTTTGCAATCTAGGGATTCTCCTATACTGTGCTTGATCTAAGCTTGCTACAAACTCACCTCTACTTCTCTATCAATTAAGTCTAAGATCTCTAAGTCACTAAGCATCACTAAGACATCCTAAATTTGTCACCCTGGATCCTTGTTTAGTCATTGGTGGTATAATCCTCATCACTATCTCATTGATTCCATTCTTCATCATCATCAGAAGCATCTATTACACTATTCAAGCACATACCCACTATCTTGTTACCAGGGGTATCATTACAGACCTTCCCTAAGACCATCCAATAAGCCACTCTTAGCACATGGTGGTGTATTCATTCCTGTCATCCTTGGCAGTGACAAGACAATGGTTTCAGTGGTGATTGGCCAGAATGAATATTATCCACTTTATTGATTGATCAGAAATGTTCACAACACTGTTTATTATTGAAACATGGGCAAAGTGGCAAACAGCAGATTGAACATCACAATGTAGAGATAGGCTTGTTAGCCCAGGTGGAGATAAATGAGCCAAGAGGACAACAGTCCAGAGGCCTAGAGAGATAGCTGTAAGATGAGAGAAGAGTGATGACCACAGGTCATGTGCAAAGAGAGAACTAGAAGAGTTCTTATTGTCTAGTACTATACTAGTTATCCTTTTATAGTACATATCTCAGAGCACAGACCATAATGCCTAAGACAATGTATGTTATGAGGCTCTTGCTTAGGCACCTCATAATGGACTTGTTTTTTCTTTTTGTCTTTCTTTTCTTTATCTTACTTACTATAAGTGTAGTATTAACTACAGTTGTTGAGCTTAGCTCCAGCTTATAGTAAGGACTCTATCTCTGTTCCTTTATAGTACTACAGTATTTACATGCTGTGCTGTGAGTTTTACTCCAAGTACTATAAAGCTTCTTTATCCTCTATCTTTATTTATTTATTTATTTATTTATTTATTTACATTTACTTGCTAAGGACTATCACTATGCAATTAGTAAGGACTCATTCTATCCCATCTCTATTTACCTTTGTTTACCTCTCATTCATTTCATGCTTGTGGCTACATTTACTTTAGCTTACTATGGACATGACTTGGTCACATGATCTTGCTGATTGCTGTGCAATCATTGTTGATCAGTGAACCTTATTTACTTGTATGATCTTCAGGATGCTCTGTTTTGTATAAGTAGGGACAAGCCCTGGTGGTCTTAAACCCCAGTCTTGTCAACTTCACAATCTAGGGATTCTCCTATACTGCACTTAATCTAAGCTTGCCCTCACCCTGCTCCATTCTAACAACTAAGTCTAAGATCTCTAAGTCACTCTAAGCATTGCTAAGACATCCTAAACTCATCACTCTGGATCCTCATTTAGTCATTGGCAGTATTGTCCTCATCACTATCTCATTGATCCCTCTCTTCATTGTCATCAGGAATTTTTGCTACACATATCAAGCACATACCAACTACCTTGTTACCAGGGGTATAGTTATTGCAAACTTTCCCTAAGAACATCCAATAGGCCACTCTTAGCAACATACATGTGAGTGTGTGTGTGTGTGCTTAATATAGTAGGGCTTGAAAAATGAAGGATGAGCTTAGTAACAACAGAATAACTTGCCAACACCCCTCCATACTGAAGACACACTACATGAGACCAAGACCATCATGGTGAATATTGAAGAGAGATGTAGAAAGTAGCTTGGTAAGGACATCAGCAGTGATGAGGGATGAAGGAAGGCAATGAACAGAGATGGAATCAGACATGATGCATTGTCAAATATAGTGATGGTGAATGTCTATGTGTTTGGTACCACAAGTGATAACTGGGTTAATTGCAATGTCAATGGAACCTTTGTTATCACTGTATAGTAGGAGGGGGGTGTGAGGCTGATGTTTGCCAGCAAGGTCACACAATGTAAAGGAAAGGAGAAGGGCTAACAAGAGGGATGATATCACACTTAGCAAATGGATATCCCAGATGTATTCAGCTGAAGAGAGAGTATGATACAAGTACTCTAATATATACTAAAGAGAACCTGTGCATGGACCATATATGTACTATAGGGCAGGTGTATTGTAAAGGAATGCACAGCATTTCTGTGAATGACCAATAAGTGATTAGCACAGCATCAGTAAGGATGTGCAGCATCTGTGAGAAGCTTTGTAAGTAACTGTGAGAATGTGTATATAGTAATCAGGCTGATGACAAATGATGAATGATTCATAGATAATAGTGATAAGATCTACTAATGATCTTTATAAATATCTTTAGTAGATCTTGAGTGATAAGCATGAAAGAAATCATAAAATGAAAAGAAAAATAAATGTGTCCTGAAAAATACCCCCTCTGTTAAGGCAAGATGTGTCAGGACACATTTATTTTTCTTCCATTTTTACAATTTCTTTTATCCTTATCACTCAAGATCTACACAAGATATCTTATCAGATCATGTAGATCTTATCGCGATTATATATGACTCATTTCCATTTCGTCATCGGCCTGCTTACTGTACATATATGACACATATTCTCACAGTTGCTTACAGAGCTTCTCACAGATGCTGTGCATCCTTACTGATGCTGTGCAAGTTGCTTATTGATCGTTCACAGGAATGCTGCGCATTCCTTTATGATACACCTGCCCTAGAGTACTTACATGGTCCGTGCGCAGGTTCTCTTTAGTATATATACTTCAGCTGTATCGTAATTACTCCTCAGCTGAATACATCTGGGATATCCGTTTGCACAAGCATGATCTCATCCCTCTTCTTCCTTCTTGCACATTGTGTGACCTTGCTGGCAAACGTCAGCCTCACAAGATGACTCAATGAGCATATGCTATTCCTGTGGATCCAAAACCTCCTTCACCTCAAATTGTATCATCTAAAGTAGTGACTTCATGAACATTGGCAATAGATATATGTTCAAGGATTAATTGAGCAATGTGATCACCAGGATTGATTTTGAAATCATTGTCACCAAGATTAATAATGAGTATTTTCAACACTCCCCTATAGTCTGAATTGATGACACCTGCACCAATATGAATAGATTCTTTGACAGCCAGACCACTGCTGTCAGAATGTACTTATTTTTCTTTTCATTTTACAATTTCTTTTACTCTTATTGCTCAAGATCTACAGGAGATATCTTATCTCATCTTATCAGATAATTTGTAGATCCTATCATGATTATCAATGACTCATTCCCATTTGTCATTGGGCTTATTACTGTACAGATATGACTCATATTCTCACAGTCACTTATTGATGCTGTGCAATGCTGCACATCTTACTTTACATATGCCTGCCCTATAGTGATAGCACATGGTCTGTGCACTAATCTCCTTAGTATATATAGAGTACTTCCATAGCATGTATTCTTTAGCTTTATACATCTGAGATACCTGCTATACAGTGTGATTCTTCTTAAGGTGTATTGTCTCTTCTATCATCAATCCCCTTTCTCTTCAGTTGTGACCTCACTGTCCTAGTGTGTGCCTCACAATTGTATAAAGCTCTTCACAGCAACCTCACCTCCTCTCTCATCACTGTCTCAAATCACTATTCCCCTCCCTCCTTGCTCAAAGAGAGCATTGTATTGTTATAGTTCTCCAATTTCTTCATAGTTCAGCTGCAGCACTGGGCCTTATATTGCCTCAGTGAGCAGTGCTAGGGTGTCTACCACTTAGTGGGGCATCACAAACCCTCCTGACAACTGTTTGGACCAGTAGTACTATAACATTTTACTATAACAAGTTCTCTTTCATAGTAGTTTTAGTACTTAGTACAACTACTATACTCCATCCTTCCACTCTGTGTTTGAAAGGTTTGTTCCCTTGAAAAAGGAACAAAGAGTTTTCACTTCATGCAGTTTTATTTTCACTATTCCAAGAATACTCCACTCAGAAAAGAAGACTAGGCCAGGCAAATCTTATGCCAGACTTACCTCTTCACTACCATCACCCACTTTACCTCACACTTCCCAAGCCCTCATCTGATATTATGGCAACACATTTGAATACCACCATCAGCAAGCCATTTGGTTTTTTGAACTCCATAATCAATACTACACTGATCATCCTGAAGAATTCCTGTGGCATTTCTTTCCTCACTACTGGGAATGGACCAGCCCATATTACAATTCACTCCCACAACAATTCATCTTCAGGGGAGAAATCAATAGATGAGTGGACCCTCCAACTGGCAACCTCAAGAACAACAACCAATCATAGAGGATTTGTCAGAAGAAAGAATGGAGACAAACAACAGAATAACATCAATGGTGACTTGGATAGTGGATCTGGAGGATATGCTGGAGATAATGAGACATCAGATAGAACAATTGAAGTTGGCACAACAGCAATAACAACAACAACAACAACAAATGGAAATGGGAAATGCATTGGTCAAGATTACAAAATCCTTGGCCAGAATAACATTGATGCTATCCACCCCCCAAACTCAAATGCCACCTTCAACAAATATCTCTGGCCTCACTGCCACCCCCATGGGCCAGGTATTTGCCCAACACCAGGTAAAGTTTTGTCACCTACTCCATACTCAGGGAAGTGTGACAAACTTGACTCCTTTATACAAGAATTATTTCTTGTATTCACAGCAAACAAAACATGGGTTGACAGTGACAGAATTACTTATGCCCTATCTTACATGATGGGAGGAAGTGCAGAAGCCTGGAGGAATCTAGTAGTCACTAAATAATGACTACATGAAGCAAACCCAAACAACCCTCTATATCCTGAAACATTCGCAAATTGGGTAGACTTTGACATGAAACTTTGAGCATAGTTTGGAGATCCCAATGAAGCACAAACAGCACAACAACAATTACATAAACTATGTCAAGGAGGAAAATCAGTGGAGGAATTTACCACAGAATTTCTCTTAATAGCAGCAAAGACAAAATACAATGATGAAGCACTCATTGACTGCTTTAAAAGAGGACTCAACATGGACCTTCTCCAAAGAATCTACAATATAAATCCTCCTCCAACCACTTACATAGCCTGGCAGCAAATGGCACAGAGTACAGATCAGCATATGAGGGAGTTCAAACAACTAGTTGCAGACAGGGGATCCTCAAGCTGGGGACCCAGATACAACCAAAATACTCCCATAACTGCCGCTAATCCTTCTACACCATCTCACAAGGCCAGCAATGATACAGTGCCCATGGACATAGATCATGCTCAAAGATGATGGGAAATCACCTGTTTCAACTGCAGGGAGAAGGGACACATCATGAGATTGTCCACAGAAGGAGAAGCTGCACACAATTCACAAGCAGATCAGAGGCATGAGTATGGAAGAATTTGCACAGATGTTGAATGATGAAGTGATAAATAAAATTGCTAAAGAAGTGGGTTTTGGAAGGGACAAGTAGTGGATGTCACTACCTTGTCCAATCATTTTTCAGTACTTACTCCAGATGATGGCACTGTTGATCACACTAATGTATGCAACCCTATTGAAATAGTATTTAACAACATTGCATTGGAGAAAAAGACTGAAGAAAAGAAGACATCTGAGAGTATGCCCTCTCAAAAGGAAAAGCACATAGTTATGGGAATTAGAATGGAATTACCCATGATCAAAGTTGAAATCAAATTGCCAGAGAATGGGCAAACTATGACAATCAAAGCACTACTAGACTCAGGGGGTACAATGTGTTACATTGACAAGGAATTTGTGAAAACAAATTGTCTTAACACAAAAAGACTTCCTATTGCCATACCAGTCCATAATGTTGATGGATCCAAAAATGAATGAGGATCAATCAAAGAAACAGTGGATTTAATTGTCAAAGTCCAGAATCATACTGAAAGAACAATGTTCTGTGTTACTGGACTAGGGAAGGTTAACCTAATCTTAGGAGAAACCTGGCTCAAAATTCACAACCCAGAAATAGATTGGAATACAGGAAGGATATCATTTACAAGATGCCCACAATGATGTCATTTACAAGTAGTAGAAGAGAGAAAAGAATGGAAAAAGAAGAAAACAGAAAGGATGAAGGAGATACTGAAGATAGTAGAAGTAGATGATGACAAGGATGAAGATGAAGTACAATGAGGAGATCATATCCTCTGCATCATGATAGGAGATGATGAAAAGGATGCTGCAATTCAAAACATATCCTAAGATTTGGCAATTGAGGCAGAAAAGAAAAAGATAAAGAAATCTTTTGAAGACATCATTCCCAAAGCATACCATGGGTTCAAAACTGTATTTGCAAAGGAATCTTTTGATGAATTACCACCAAGATGAATATGGGATCATGCTATTGAACTGAAACTGGGAGCAAAGATGCATATAGGAAAGGTGTACAATCTTTCCTTTGTTGAACAACAATAGTTGGAGAAATTTATTGAAGAGAACTTGAAATCAGGATGTATATGCACATCCAAATCACCCATGGCTTCACCCTTTTTATTTATCAAGAAGAAGTCAGGAGAATTGCATCCTATTCAAGATTATCATCATCTCAATGAGATTACTATCAAAAATTCATACCCACTACCTCTTATATCTGAATTGATAGATAAACTCAAAGGGGCAAAATATTTCACCAAACTCAATATCAGATGGGGATATAGCAATGTTTGAATCAAAGAAGGGGACAAATGGAAGGCTGCCTTCATTACCAACAAAGGACTATTCAAACCCCTTGTCATGTTCATTGGACTCACTAACAGCCCTGCAACTTTCCAAACCATGATGAACCATCTCTTCAGAGAACTCATCGCATGGGGCAAAGTAGTGGTCTATATGGATGATATCCTCATCTTCACCACAACATTGGAAGAACATCACCTCATAGTCAAAGAAGTCCTCACAATCCTATGCAACAATAAACTCTACTTGAAACCTGAAAATTGTGACTTCAAGAAAATGGAAATAGACTATCTAGGTCTTATAATATCCTTTGACAAAATCATGATGGATCCAGTCAAAGTTCAAGGGATAGTTGATTGGCCTACTCCAACCTCTGTCACAGAAGTTTGCTCCTTTTTAGGGTTCACCAACTTCTACCATTGTTTCATCAGATGATTCTCCAACTTAGCAAAACCCCTGAATACTCTGTTACAAAAAGATAGCAAATGGCATTGGGATCAGGACCAAAAAGACTCATTTGAGAATCTAAAGACAGCACTATGCTCTAAACCTGTCTTAGTCTTTCCTGAACTTCATCATCCATATCTTGTAGAAGCAGACAGTTCAGGGTATGCTACCAGTGCCATATTGTTACAAATGCAAGATGATGGGAAGTGGCATCTGGTGGTGTGAGGCCGATGTTTGCCAGCAAGGTCACACAATGTATAAGAGGAATAGGAAAGCTAACAAAGGGATGAGATCATGCTTGTGCAAATGGATATCCCAGATGTATTCAGCTGAAGAGTAACTACGATACAGCTGAAGTATATATACTAAAAGGAAACCTGTGCACAGACCATGTATGTACTCTAGGGCAGGTGTATCATAGAGGAATGCGCAGCATTCCTGTGAACAATCAATAAGCAACTTGCATAGCATCAGTAAGGATGCACAGCATCTGTGAGAAGCTCTGTAAGTGACTGTGAGAATATGTGTCATATATATATAGTAAGTGGGCTGATGATGAATAATGAATGAGTCATATGTAATCATGATAAGATCTATGTTGTCTGATAAGATATCTTGTGTAGATCTTGAGTGATAAGGATAAAAGAAATCATAAAATGAAAAGAAAATAAATGCGTTCTGACAAATACCCCCTCTTTTAGGGTGAGACAACTCGACGAGCATATGCAATTCCAGTAGAACCAAATCCCTGTTCTCTGTGACTAGTGTCATCCAATGCTTGAACTTCATAGACATCAGTGATAGAGATATGTTTGAGGATTAATTGAGCAATACAATTGCCAGTGTTGATTATGAAATCTTCAGTACTGAGATTGACAATGAGTATTTTCAATACTCCCCTATAATCTGAATCGATGACACCCACACCAATGTGAATAGAATTCTTAACAGCCAAACCACTGTGAGGCACAATACGGCTGTAGCAATGATCAGGTATAGCTAAGGCGATTTGGGTGTCAACCAATTTTTGACTATGTGAGGGAATAGTGATTGTTTTGGCACTGTAGAGATCTAATCCAGCTGCTTGCTCTGATCCTCGTGTAGGTAATTTCACTGAGTCTGAGAGTTGTGTGATTGGTATTGAACACTTTTGAATAGTACGTATGGCAAGAGGATGTTTCAAATGGAATTCTTTAACCAGCTTTGGTACATCTTTGAGAATATTTGTAGCTGGTTCCCAGGAATTTTCGTCTTCTGGGTAATTTTTCCATTTGATAAGATATTGAATTTTTCCTCTATTTCTTTGACTATTCAAAATTGTTTCAACTTCGTATTGTTCAATACCATCTTTGATGATTGGAGAGGGTGGGATTTTCATGACTCGTTCTGGAATTTCGTTAGGAGTATAAGGTAATAGTTTTGCAACATGGAAGACCAGATGGATTTTCATTGATTTGGGTAATGTCAATTTGTATGCATTGTTTGACAATACTCATTCAATTGAATAGGGTCCAAGTCGTTTATGATCTAACTTCTTTGTTGGTCTTCCTGTTTGAATGTTTGTCACATCTAACCAAACTTTATCTCCAATTGCATAATTGGGTGTTGCTCCTCTGTGAGCATCGTAATACTTCTTCATATCATCAGCCACTTTCCCTAGCACTGATTCTGCATCATCTCTCGTTCTCTTCATTCCTTCCACATAATTTTCTACCAATTCAATAGTGGACATCTTGCCCAATTCAAAACCCATGCAAGGATTTTGTCCAGAGTGTGAGGCACATGCTAAGCAGTGAGGTCACAACTGGAAGAGAAGGGGGATTGGTGAGAGTATGAGACAATACACCTTAAGAGTAGTCATGCTGTGTAGCAGATATCTCAGATGTATAAAGCTAAGGAGCTATCTACTACATGAGAGTCCTTATATACTATAGGGATCAGCGCACAGACCATGCACTGTTACTATAGGGCAGGCGTATGTAAATAAGATGTGCAGCATCTGTGGGAAGTATCAGTAAGCAGTGCACAGCATTGCACTGCATCAGTAAGCATCTGTGAGAAATGTAGTCATAGTTGTATAGTAAGTGGCCCGGTGACTAAATGAGTATGAGTCATAGATAATCGCGATAAGATCTACTGATGATCTGATAAGATGAGATAAGATATCTCTAGTAGATCTTGAGTGATAAGGATGAAAGAAATCATAAAATGAAAAGAAGAATAAGTACATTCTGACAAATACCCCCCTTCTTAGGGTGAGATGACTTGATGAGCAAAGGAAAGTCCAGTAGATCCAAAACCTTTATCTCCATGTTGTGTATCATCTAACAAATCAACTTCTTCAACTTTAGCCAAAGATATATGTTCCAGGATCAATTGAGCTACTCAATCTTTGATTTTGACAATAAAGTCATCATCACTGAGGTTGACCAATAGAATCTTTACAGGGCCACGATAATCTGAGTCGATTACTCCTGCTCCAATATGGATAGAGTTTTTGACAGCCAAACCGCTGCGAGGAGCAATACGTTCATAGCAGTTGTCTGGTATAGCCAAGGAGATTTGAGTATCAACTAATTTTTGACCATGTGCAGGAATGACGATTTCTTCTGCACTGTAAAGATCTAAGCCAGCAGTGTGTTCTGATCCTCAAGTAGGTAGTGTAGCTAAATCGGAAAGTCGTTTGATAGGGATAGAGCAATGTTGAATTGATCAAATAGCCATGGGGTGAATGATGTGGAATTCTGGAACCAGTTTTGGTATGTCTTTGATCATAATACGTGCTGGTTCCCAGGAATTTTTGTCTTCTGGGTAGTTTTTCCATTTAATAAGATATTGAATACTCCCACAATATTTTCAGCTATTTAGGATCTTTTTGACTTCATATTGTTTGACATTGTCTTTGATGATGGGTGGTGGAGGGATTTTTACGATCCATTCTGGAATATCGTTTGGAGAGTATGGTAGTAGTTTGATGATATGGAAGACTGGATGAATCTTCATGGACTTGGGAAGTGCTAGTTCGTATGCATTATTTGAAAGCACTTTGATAATTGAATATGGTCCAAGTCTTTTATGATCCAGTTTCCAAGTTGGTTGTCCTGTCTGGATATTGGATGCGTCTAACCAGACTTTGTCTCCAATTTGATATTTGGGGGTTTTTCCTTTGTGTGCATCATAGTACTTCTTCATATCATCAGCTGCTTTCTTCAGCACTGATTCAGCATCCTCTCTCATTCTCTTCAACCCTTCAATAAAATTTTCTACTGAATCGATAGAGGACATCTTGCCTGGTTCAAATCCCATTCTTGGATTCTGTCCAGAGTTCAACATGAAAGGAGAGTATTTTGTGGAGGCGTTAACCCTGTTATTGTAACAGAATTCTGCCATAGGCAACCAGTTCATCCAATCTGACTGATGATGATCAACGAAGATATGGAGGTATTGCTCAATTTCTTGATTAATCCTCTCTGTTTGTCTGTCTGTTTGTGGATGATATGCCGTAGATAAGGCTGTTTTAATGCCTAATAACCTGTTCAGCTCCTTCATCATTTTGGATGCAAATTGGGGACCACAATCCAATAAAATCTTTTTAGGTAGTCCATGATGTTTCCAAATATTGTCTCTGAATAGTCTTGCTACTCCTTCGGCTGTTATGTCAGATGTTGTTGCCATTGTATGAATCATTTTTGAAAAACGATCAACAACTACCAAAATTGAATCATATCCTTGACTGTCTGGTAGTTGTGTAATAAGATCAGAGGATATGATTTGCCAAGGATGTGATGGTATTTCATTTGGTGTCAATTCTCCTTGAGCCTTTTGAGTAATTGTTTTTGTTCTTTGGCATATGTCACAACTTTTGACATATTTTCCGATCATTCCTTTCCACCAAAATGTTCTTGACACTATCTCCAATGTTCTCCATTGTCCTGGATGTCCTGCTATTGGGGTATCATGACAGTGTTTGACAACTTCTGCTCTGCAACTATCTGGAACGAGGATTTTGTTTTTGTATGTAAGCAATCCTTTTTTGTTTTGTCCCCAACCAGCTATGGTAGCTGTTTTGCATTCATCCACTGACAATTCTACCCACATCTTGACATCTCCATTTTTCTCCTGTTTGTCTGCTATTTTCTGGAGGAGTGGAATGTTATTTGTCATTACTGCTTGTATGTGATTTGGTTTGGTGAAAAATTCGGGTTTAAGCAGTATGACGTTCTCATTGTCATGTTCCACCCCCTCTTTATGATCCACTCGTCTTGAGAGGAGATCAGGTTTGGCCAAACTCTTCCCTGGTCTGTGGGAAAGGTGAAAATTGAACCTAGAAAGAAATAGAGACCATCGGGCCTGGCGACGGTTCAATTTCTGGGCACTCATAAAGTACTCTAGGTTTTTGTGATCCATGAGGATCTCGACTATACTATCTGTTCCTTCTAGATAGTGTCGCCATTGCTCCAATGCGCGTATGACAGCTAGCATCTCCTTGTTGTAAATATCATAATTCCTCTCTGCGGATGACAAGCCTTTGCTAATGTACGCGACTGGATGCCATTTCTCTTTGTCCCTCATCTGTGACAAAACTGCACCAGTAGCATATCCTGAGCTATCTGCTTCTACAAGATATGGGTGATTGGGTTCAGGGAAGACTAAAACAGGTTTGGAACACAACACTGTTTTAAGATTTTCAAAAGAGTCTTTTTGTTCCTGATCCCAGTGCCATTTGCTATCTTTTTGTAGAAGAATATTCAGTGGTTTTGCTATGTCTGAAAATCCTCTAATGAAACAGCGATAGAAGTTGGTGAAACCTAAAAAGGAGTGGACTTCGGTAACAGAAGTTGGAGTGGGCCATTCAGCTATCCCTTGGACTTTGATAGGGTCCATCATGATTTTGTCAAAGGATATTTTGAGGCCTAAATAATCAATTTCTGTCTTCTCAAAGTCGCATTTTTCAGGTTTTAAATAAAGTTTGTTATCGTGTAAGATTGCGAGGACTTCTTCGACTATGTGACGGTGTTCCTCCATTGTTGCAGTGAAGATGAGGATATTGTCCATATAGACTACCACTTTGCCCCTAGCAATGAGTTCTCTGAAGAGATGATTCATCATAGTTTGGAATGTGGTGGGGCTATTGGTAAGTCCAAAGAACATAACAAGAGGTTCATATAAGCCTTTGTTTGTAATGAAGGCAGCCTTCCATTCATCTCCTTCTTTGATACGAACATTGTTGTATCCCCATCTGATGTCAAGTTTGGTGAAATATTTAGCCCCTTTGAGTTTATCTATCAATTCTGAGATGAGAGGTAATGGATAAGAATTCTTGATAGTAATCTCATTGAGGTGTCGATAATCTTGGATTGGACATAATTCACCTGATTTCTTCTTGATAAAGAAAAATGGAGAAGCCATAGGTGATTTAGAAGTATGTATTTGTCCTGATTTAAGATTTTCTTCAACAAATTTCTCCAAGTCTTGTTGTTCAACGAAGGAAAGATTATACACCTTTCCCATATGCATTTTTGCATTTGGTTTCAATTTGATAGCATGATCCCAAATTCATTTTGGAGGTAGTTCATCAAAAGATTCCTTTTCAAAGACTGATTTGAACCCATGATATGCTTTTGGGACAATATCTTCAAAGGATTTCTTTATCTTTTTCCTTTCTGCCTTGATTGCCAAGTCTTGGGATATGTTTCAAATTGCAGCATCATTCTCATCATCTCCTATCATGATGCAGAGGATACAATCATCCTTCTGTACTTCATTGTCATCATCGTCGTCAACTTCCACTATTTTTGGTATTTCCTTCTTCAACTTTTCCTTTTTCTTCTTTTTCCATTCCTTTCTTTCTTTGACCATGCATAAATGACATCTTCGTGGACATCTGGTAAACAAAATTTCTCCTGTATTCCAGTCTATTTCTGGGTTATGGATTTTTAACCAAGTCTCTCCAAGTATTAGATTGACTTTTCCAAGTCCCATGACACAGAACGATGTTCTTTCCGTGTGATTTTGGACTTTTATGATTAAATCCACTGTTTCTGTAATGGATCCTTGTTCATTTTTGGTTCCATCTACATTATAGACCGGTATGGTGATCAGGAGTTTCTTTGTGTTTAGACGATTTGTTTTCACAAATTCTTTGTCTATATAACATGTCATTGCTCCTGAATCCAGAAGAGCTTCGATCGTTACCTCTTGTCCATTCTCTGGTACTTTGATCTCTACTTTAATCATGGGTAGATCCACCCTTGTCCCCATGATTATGTGCTTTTCTTTTTCTTGAGAGGGCATACTCTCAGATGTCTCTTTCTTCTCAGTCTTTATCTCCAATGCAATGTTGTTAAATACTATTTTGTCAATAGGATCACATACATTTGCATGATCAACAGCGCCATCATCCGGAGTAAGTACTGAAAACATATTCTTGGACAGTCCAGCAACATCTACTGGCTGTCCTTCGCAAAACCCTGTTGCTTCCTCCTTTCTCCTTCATCAAATATCAGCTTCTCAAAATCTACTGTGCTCATCTGCCTGATTTCTTCATGTATCTCCCTAATGTTCTTCCTCTGTGGGCAGACATTTGCCCTATGCCCCTCTTTTCTGCAGTTGAAACATATCAGGGGTCTTCTTCTTTGTGCTGCATCAATGTCCATTGGCACTGTTGCATTACTGGCCTTCTGTGTACCTGTATTGGTCTGATAGTTGGCTTGTTGATTGTATCTGGGGGTCCATTGAGATGGTCCCCTGGACTGCATGAGTTGGCGATATTCTTGCATATGCCTGTCCGCTTGTTGAGCCATTCTTTGCCAATCTAGGTACGTGGTGGGGAGTGGATTGATATTATAGACGCGATTGAGTACATTGCTGTTCAATCCCCTTTTGTAGCAGTCTATGAGCGCGTGCTCATTGTATAGTGTTTTTGCTGCTAGAAGGAGGAACTCTGTGGTGTACTCATCTGCTGTCTTCCCCATTTGTCGAAGTTTATGTAATGCTTGTTGTGTGGTATGGGCTTCATCTGGGTCTCCGAATTGTTCCCATAATTTCGTATCGAATTTGACCCAATCTCGGAATGGCATGGGATATAATGGATTGAGGGGGTTAGCCTCGTGAAGTCGTTGTTTTGTGACTTGTAGATTGTGCCATGCTTCTGCTGATCCTCCTATCATATAGGAGAGGGCATATGTGATACGATTGCTGTCCGACCATGTTTTGTTTGCAGCGAATACTAAAAACAATTCTTGAACAAATGAATCAAGCTTGTCTCACTTCCCTGAGAATGCTGTAGGTGCAGAAACTTTTACCTGGTGTTGGGCAAATACATGGGCCAACTGGGCATGTGCAGGGCCAGAGGAACTGGTGTGAATAATTTGGGGGGCTATTGAAGGTTGGGCTTGCTGTCGCATCATTGCTGTGATGTCCTTCATATTTTTGGCTATGTCTGCCATTGTTGTCCCCAGACTGATTATTGCATCTCCCTGTTCCTTCTGTATACACTGCTGCTGTTTCATCTGATCATTCATCATCTCCATCACTTCCTCCACATCCAGTAGTCGAAGCCTTCTGGTTTCGTCTGCTTCTTGTCTTTCCCTTTCTCGTTCGACTGAGGAATCTTCCACCATTGGAGCTGGTTCTCTCATTTCCCAGGTGCTCGGTCCTGGTTGCGTCATCGTTCATTTCTAAAAATGAATGCCTGGGGGAATGAGGGCTGGTGTGGTCAAGGTAGTTTGGAAAGTAATGCCACAGGAATTCCTCAGGGTGATCGTTGTAATAGGGATTGTGGAGTTTGAAAAACCAAATTGCCTGTTGCTGTCTGTAGTTATAGGTGTTGGTGTAGAAGCGGAGGAGAGCAAGAGAAGTTGCCCGATGAGTTGGTGGTGAAAGAGAGCTGAATCTGGTGTAGGATTTGCCAGATCTGGTTCTCTTTTCTGAGCATAGAATGCATGGAATGGTGAAATAAGATTGTGTGAAGTGAAAACTCACTATTCCTTTTTCAAGGGAATAGGCCTTTCAACACAAAATGGAAGGTGGGAGTATATACTAGTATATAAGTGCTACTAGGAAAGAGATCTTGTTAAGGTAAAAGGGTATAGTACTCCTGGTCTGAATGGTTGTCAGGAGGTTCTGCGATGCCCCACTAAGTGGTAGACACCCTAGCACTGCTCGCTGAGGCAATATATGGCCTGGCGCTGCAGCTGAACTACAAAGAACTGAGTCCTAATTACAATACAACACTCTCTTGAGTGAGGAGGGAGGGGAATGATGGTTTTGGAATGGGAGGAATGTGTGAGGTCGCTTGTGAGGAGAGCTTTATACAATTGTGAGGTGCACGCTAAGCAGTGAGGTCACAACTGGAAGAGAAGGGGGATTGGTGAGAGTATGAGACAATACACCTTAAGAGTAGTCATGCTGTGTAGCAGATATCTCAGATGTATAAAGCTAAGGAGCTATCTACTACATGAGAGTCCTTATATACTATAGGGATCAGCGCACAGACCATGCACTGTTACTATAGGGCAGGCGTATGTAAATAAGATGTGCAGCATCTGTGGGAAGTATCAGTAAGCAGTGCACAGCATTGCACTGCATCAGTAAGCATCTGTGAGAAATGTAGTCATAGTTGTATAGTAAGTGGCCCGGTGACTAAATGAGTATGAGTCATAGATAATCGCGATAAGATCTACTGATGATCTGATAAGATGAGATAAGATATCTCTAGTAGATCTTGAGCGATAAGGATGAAAGAAATCGTAAAATGAAAAGAAAAATAAGTACATTCTGACACAGAGTTAATCATAAATGGAGAGTATTTGGTCAAGGCATTGACCCTGTTATTATAGCAAAATTCTGCCATTGGTAACCAGTTCATCCAATCTGATTGTTGATGATCAACAAATATTCTGAGATATTGTTCAATCTCTTGATTGATTCATTCTGTTTGACCATCGGTTTGAGGATGATAAGCTGTCGATAATGCTGTTTTGATGCCTAATAACCGATTTAACTCTTTCACCATTTTGGAAGCAAATTGTGGTCCCTGATCTGATATAATCTTTTCAGGAAGTCCATGATGTTTCCAAATGTTATCTCTGAACATTCTTGCTACTCCTTCTGCAGTTACGTCTGATGTTGTTGCCATGATATGTATCATTTTGGAGAATTGATCAACAACCACAAGTATTGAATCATATCCTTGGCTTTCAGGTAATTGCGTAATAAGATCTGTGGATATGATCTGCCAAGGATTTGATGGTATTTCATTTGATGTCAATTTGCCTTGTGGTTTCCTTGTAATTGTTTTTGTCCTTTGACAAATATCGCAACTTTTGACATATTTTCTGACATATGCTGCCATTCCTTTCCACCAGAATGTTCTTGACACTAACTCTAGTGTTCTCCATTGTCCTGGATGTCCTGCGATTGGAGTATCATGACAATATTTGACGACTTCTGCTCTGCAGCTATCAGGGACAAGGATTTTGTCTTTGAATGTAAGTAATCCTTGTTTATTTTGTCCCCATCCTGCTATAGTAGCTGTTTTGCATTCATCTGCTGACAATTCTACCCACATCTTGACATCTCCATCCTTCTCTTGTTCGTCTGCAATCTTTTGAAGGAGTGGAATATTGTTTGTCAAAATTGCTTGTATATGATTTGGTTTGGTGAAAATTTCTGGTTTAAGCAATATGACATTTTCATTGTCATGTTCCACCCCCTCTTTATGATCCGCTTGTCTCAAGAGGAGATCTGGTTTGGCTGAACTCTTTCCTGGTCTGTGGGAAAGGTGGAAGTCAAACATAGAAATGAATAGAGACCATCAAGCCTGGCAACAGTTCAATTTCTGGGCACTCATCAAGTACTCTAGGTTTTTGTGATCCATAAGGATCTTGATGGGTTTCTCTGCACCTTCCAAATAGTGCCTCCATTGCTCCAGCATGTGTATAACAGCAAGCATTTCCTTGTCATATATATCATAGTTTCTCTCTGCTGGAGATGAACTTTTACTGATATATGCCACTGGGTACCACTTTTTGCCATCTCTCATCTGTGATAAGACTGCTCCCATAGCATATCCTGAACTATCTGCTTCCACAAGATAAGGTCTATGGGGTTCAGGACAGGTTTAGAGCATAACACCATCTTTATATTTTCAAATGAGTCTTTTTGTTCCTGTTTCCAACACCATTTGCTATCTTTTTGTAGATGAATATTCAAGGGTTTGACTATTTCAGAGGATCCTCTAATGAAGTGATGGTAGAAATTGGTAAAACCTAAAAATGAGTGGACTTCTGTGATGGTATTTGGTGTAGGCCAGTCTGCTATCCCTTGAACTTTGACTGGGTCCATCATGATTTTGTCAAAGGATATCTTTAGGCCAAGATAGTCTATTTCCATTGTCTTGAAATCGCATTTCTCAGGTTTTAGGTATAGTTTGTTGTCACATAAGATTTTGAGGACTTCTTTGACAATAAGATGGTGTTCTTCCAATGTTGTGGTGAATATAAGGATATCATCCATGTAGACTACCACTTTGCCCTTGGCAATGAGTTCTCTGAAGAGATAATTCATCATAGTTTAGAATGTAGCTGGGCTGTTGGTAAGTCCAAAGAACATAACAAGTGGTTTGAATGGTCCTTTGTTTGTGATGAAGGCAGCCTTCCATTCATCTCCTTCTTTGATTCAAACATTGTTTTATCCCCAACTGATATTGAGTTTGGTGATGTATTTTGCACCTTTGATTTTGTCTATCAATTCTGAGATAAGGGGTAATGGATATGAATTTTTGATAGTAATCTCATTAAGGTGTCAATAGTCTTGAATAGGATGTAATTCCCCTGATTTATTTTTGATAATAGAAGAATGGTGAAGCCATAGGTGATTTAGAGGGTTTTATGCATCCTGATTTCAAGTTTTATTCAGTAAACTTCTCTAACTCTTGTTGTTCAACAAAGGATAGGTCATACACCTTCCCCATATGCATCTTTGCATTCAGTTTTAATTTGATAGCATGATCCCAGATATGTTTGGGAGGCATTTCATCACAAGATTATTTTCTGAAGTCTGATTTGAATTCATGATATGCTTTTGGAACCATGTCTTCAAATGATTTCTTGATCTTCTTTTCTGCCTCTTGTGAGGCCGACGCTTGTCGAAGCCGAACAACTGAAGAAAGCTATAAGAAAAGGACAATCGCGCTTCAACTAGCGGATATCCCAGATATATTAGCGTATAGTAAGAAAGAAGAGAGAATGGTACTGTACCTAGCGGATATCCCAGATGATCAGAACTGAGGAATAAACCGCTAGGAGTTGTATGTATATATAGTACTCGAAAGCGTGCACGGACCATGCAGTATAGTATAGGGCCGGAGAACGAGAAAGTAAAGTAATGATGTCATATCTAATAATAGGAGGGACGCGTCATCGCTGACTGAGCTCCGCAGTAACTGTGAGAGTGATTGGTGATACTC
>QLPN01000059.1:0-25365 GCA_003314395.1 Albatrellus ellisii
GTCGCCAGCGGACCGACCGCGTGAGAGCTCCTTGACTCTGCGTCGTGCATCATTGAGTATATTATATTCTCCAATCGAAGACCAACATGTGGCAACCATGGAAATGTGCTTGCTTGGAGGGGAACAGTGTGTCGACGAGGACTCCAGTCGGCGACCGTCTTCGAGACTTTGGGCAAAACTAGCTGGTCAAGAACGTTGTCACGTACGAATGGCGGAAGGAATGTAGACCATACTTCGTACAGTTTGGCAGCGGGCGGAGGATCATGAGGGTCCCGGTCGTTATTAATCGACAACCGGACCCTAGGTAACCATATATTCCACATCAAACTTTCGAATGGCACCATCGGGACCTGTGGAGCGAAGTCGCTCGTTCTGGACCCAAACAAACCTACTGAAGACTTTTTCTTCGTAATCTGCAAGCTTCAATATTCTCCACCGTGATCTGAGCGTGGCCAAGAAAGTGTTTGCTTGCTCAAGAGGCTTCCATTGTGAGACTATCCGTCGAACCTAGACACAGCACTTCAGGCGGCCGCGGGTAAAATGCATAGACAACACTTACAGTGGGTGCGATAGCGGCTACGACGATCTCGTCAAGCCTGTACCTGTCAAATTCTTGAGGAAACTGAGACAAAAGTCTCTCGAAATGGGGACTGAATTGTTCCAATGAAGCATCGTAATCGACGGCGAGTTTTTTTGATTTTACATGGATATCGTCATTGATTATATGAACTTATTGCAAGCGGGCAATCACTATCCAAAGACATCAGCGACGATTATGAGACAGATAAGTTCAGAAAGCTTACACTGTCCTTCGTCCTCAATTTTCCTTCTCAGGCGTTCATCCTCGTCGTGAATCGCCTTTCTCCACATCTGCATCTGTTTGGCTTCGCGTGCAAAGCCAGAGATCATGGGTTGCCCCCTCAGGAATGAGTCTGAGATTGTGTTGAACCTCGGGCAAGCGCGTTGGGTCAGTAGAAGGCGTCCAAGAGGCTATCGAAATGTCCGCCAAGGAAGATACTTCACGGGGCTGTTCATGAAGGCAATGGATGGTCAGCTTGAACACCCGTGAACTCGGCATCGTCGACAGAAATACCATGTATTGCTTGCACCTCGAAGCCTTGGCGCCAGAATCGCGCTGTAGCCAGGCGCTAGCTGAGTTAGTGACCCTTACTAACATCACCCGTCTTTTGACTCTACACATATGCACTACTTTCATTCTCGGTCTACCCATTTATGCACTTGGCTTTTTTATTTCCGGCACAAGCATGGCCTCCTCATGCAACTTGATCCTTTTAAACAGATATTCCTCAGTCCAGTCGCATACAACCTCAAACGTCCACTCTCATCAGCAGCAACACCTAGATCCCGAGCGCAGACTACGGACCCCCCGCTAGCCGTCTCACAGCTCCCAACGAGGATCGCCAACATTGATGGTATACAGAAGTCGACAGCTCAGCCGCATCTTGGATCTCCGTCCAAGTCTTCCACTCATGCTGGCTCCCAGCATCGCAGCAGCGGTCGATCCGGGTTGCTCGAAGTGAATAATATATCTCACGAATCGAAATCTATTTCTTTACTATCTTTTCCACAACCGGATCATCCAGTTCATGATCTGGAGCTCATTCAGCAGATATACCGCGTCAAACATCTCAAGAGGTCACAGTGGGAAGACAATCCAAAAGCCGTGCTTTATAATTATTCCACTAAAGTCAAGGTTTGGCAGCCGAAGTATGAGACACAAGAAGTCCTCATTCATGGGAGGTACGGATGGAGGTGAATTTCAGACAAGTTTCGCCACGACCATCTCTTCCTAATTTCGAATCTTCAGAGTGACGATTATCTTGGATAATGGAGCTGCGGCTATTGGTGATTGCTATTGCAAGAAAGAAGCAGAAAGGTTGGCCGCGTTGGCAGCACTGTACCAGCTGGATGCGTTGGGCGAAGTGCGTGATACCGTTATTATTGTATTCTTTCAACCATTGACACCTCAATATTAGCTTGACGTCCGCCGTCACAATGCTAAGGCCTCCCGCGTGACTACGACCCTTCTTGATGGAACCGTTCTCACCGCCAAACGCGCTGGCGAACTCGTGACTGATTACTGCTGGCAATACAAACGTAGCTTGACATACTCTGCGGTCAAAGGTGTTCATGGCGGCGTATCGGAGTGGGAGGTTACCATGAAAATCGATGGACAGGTCAGAGGATTCGGATCGGACAAGAAAAAAGGGACTGCAAGAGCGAAATGCTACTTCGAAATCGCCCAGTACTTCGAAACTTGCCATCCGAAATCATGGCGGGCGTTTATGGCCGGGAGATATTGCAAGGCGACCTCTCCACTTCCTGAGAAACGTTATGGCCTTCCGCAAAAGACCCCACATCAATATTTCTTAAACACGATCCCAGGGGAGAGGAGGAGCTAGCTATATGAGAAAAGGTACAAACAGCTACGGAAGAAAGCAACTTGGGAAAGACTGGGATCTTGGATTGGACAACCTTATTCCAGTCTTGTAGTGCCATTTGGGACAGTCCAAGTGCTGCCCAGTACTCTGTAATCAACAGGTAATCTTGACACGGCCGTCGTCTATGGATCTTCCCTACTGACACTACAACGGTGAGTACTCCCTACTTGCTGCGACATATATGGCATTTCCCGGTCATTTTGCTACGTGCTAAGGCCTATGCGCATGCTGTCTCAGTCTAGCTGACTGCTAGTTAACTGAATAGCTTACGCTCGAGTATCCTTGCGCCTTCTTAATGTCAATGCTCAGCGCTTCAGCTTTCGCGGTCGTAATTGGCACACGTGTCGTGACCCTTAAGTCAAGCCGCAAGGCTACCACTTTATTATCTCCCGACTGCCGTTATCGCAACAAATTTGAAGCGATGACAGCTTGAAAAAGCGGTCCAACATGAACTGGCCAATCGTTCGCCCACCCTATACTGACCGAAAAGCTGTTGAGTCATGTGGACATACACAATCTTGCGCAGCATCCATGAAGCAGCTGCTATTGATCATGTCAACTCCATACTCGAAAACCATCACATCTCATCTGAATGATCTGATGAGCCCGCAGACCTGGGCTTTAAGTACTCCGCAAGAAAGCACAACCGGGCAGAGGGTAGAGGATTCAAACGGGGTTGCTCGGAAGCTGGTACGGACAACGCAGACGAGCTGGATGCCAAGGAGGCAAAGGCTTTAGTTAGGAATTAGTTTTTCTTTAACACTTGGAGGGGGGAGGGGTCGTTGCAGTTGGGTAGAGTACGGAGAAATATAACGTTTGCGCAGAGAGACAGGGCACTCATCCTCCGAATATGAGATTCGATATATTATGCGACCACGTCTGTCCAGCAAGGATACTCTTGTACTGCCATGGATGACGGTCTGGAATTAATAGTTAATGTTCACAACGGAAGGACACAGGATCGGAGAGATACGGTTTGGACGACCCAAAAAAAGAACAAAAGAGAGCCAGGGGGAGGGTAACTACTACGTCTGTGAAGGACAACGTATTAGATACTTCCAAAAAAGGAGTCATCGTTCCACGAAAAAAAAAAAAGCCTAACCCCTTGGTGCAGCAGCAGTGTTTCTAATCGAATCAGCCATTCAAAGCTTCAGCTGTCATGAATCCCGACCCATGAACACGGACTTCTTGGTCCGGGCAGGTGACGAGAGCGGGGACGAGAGAAGCTTCGGCGCGCTGTTCGTGCCTCACTCTAATACTCTAATGCTTTCGTCACGAGTCGTGCCTACAAACGTAAACACCTTCTCTACTACTGGTCATCATGTGCAGGATTAGCACCATAACACACAGCGTACTAACATCAGGTCAGGCGGGCTCGTCCCTGAAATCATTCACCCTCATCTTCCGAGATGTCACAGAGAAGGTAGACCCACACGTCCGCAACCTCATCTTCACCGGCTCCACCGGCTCGTCCTTCAGCCGGTCTGACCTAGTCTCCGTAGCTGACCTCAGCAGAGACACAAGTCTGGATTATCGGTCAATACGTTCTATCAGTGATTGGCCATGCATTCTGCATCGCTCCACATTTGAGAGCATTACGACATCGCGATCGATGTGATGCAGACCAGGGACGCCTTTGAGCGCCTACGCGCAGATATTCACATCCCTGAACCCTCACAGCAGTCCTGTACCTCACATCGTGCCCGATTGCGCCGCGGACGATGGTGCGAAGCCGGGGATTTAGAAGCCACGCTAGACGGCAGGGATGTGCCTGCTGGAGTAGAGTGCTGAGTGTAGTGCATGTACTTCTGGCACGCGGACTCGGGGTTCGGGCGCATATTGTGCCGTATGCTGCTACGAGATTATATTATGTCCTACCAGGACTTGGTGGTGACATAGTACAGGGCAGAAAGGAAAGCTCATGGTGGGAACGGCTGTGTGCAGGTGGTGGTGCAGACGGGCTAGTGAGAGTTGGACTGGGAACCACGCGTCTTATCGTGGCACAGTCTTGGCCTGAAATGATACGAGATGCAAGCGCCAAAAGGAGACGGATAGGAGGTCTCTGCTCTTGTCACTGTTGCATCGAAGGCCCCGAGAGAGTTCATTTTTGATTCCTGGAGAGGCGCATAAGCAGTGCGATAGGCGAAGCACGTCGATGTGCTTATTAGACGATCTGACCGGAGGGTGATAAGACAATTAGAGGTCGGCGAGCCTGAGTCGGAGGCGAGGCCGAAGAGAGAGCACGAAGATGTAGTGCGCGCCACGGAGCACGGGAGAGCGGCGGTGGCCTCGCGTGGACCACGCCGCCTTAGTGGCAGCTCAATCTTCGTCTTTCTCTTCTCATCACCATCTCCTCCTCCTCCCTCTCCTTTCTTTTCTCCAAACTCTCTTCATATGGATAGACCTCTTGGCCCACGACAGCCCGACAAACGCAACGCCGCCTACGAATCCATCTTTGGCCGCCCCAGTGCATCCCACCATCAGTCTCTGACCCCTCCATCCACCCCCGCTCCTGCCCTCTCCTACTCTGCCTCCACCTACAATCCCCACCCGTCCGTCCTGTATTCCTACCCCCATCAGCAGTCCCTGAACTATTCAGATCGCCGCACATCCTACGGCTCTACCTATGCCTCCCAGCCCTACCAATTTCCCCAGCAACACCCACAGTCGCAGCCCCAACCCCAGCCTTCTTCCCAGCCCTCTCCCACCTCCTATCGACAGTCCTACTTCACATCGCCTCCCCAGCCCCCCTATTACGCCCAGTCTTCTACATACTATGCCCGTGCGACCGCCAGCCCTCCTGGTCCTCAGTCCGTCCACTCCCACTCCCCCTCCGTTGTGAGTGCCGCCTATGGTGTTATGCCCTCTCAACCAGAGGAACCAGACGATCCTTCCCTCGACGCGTCCCGCCTTGGCATGACCCCTGCTCAGACCTACCAGGCACAGGTCTATCTCTCTAATCCTGGCAGTTCCTCCACAGCCGTTACCAGTCCTGTTCCTCCGCTCCACCAGCCTCTACGTCCCTTCATGTACGAGGATAATTTCGCCAACTCTCACTCTTTGAACGGCTATGGTCGCTCTACGTCCGGCCCACCCATCATCTCGGTCGGAATCGAACAGGACAACGGGGGGCTTGGCGTCGATTATGTCGAGAACAGCAGCCCCAGCGACACCGATGAGGACCATTCGTCCGAGCTCCCATGGACCCAACCATCCCATTCTGCACACTCATGTAAGTCTTTCATTTGTCTTTCACTTGTGCATGATGTATCCGCTTGGGTGGAGGGTCAGGTTGGCAGGCAGCACATTGTGCTATCGGTTAGCTTGTTCAGGAAAGTGCGAACAACAATGGCAGGGTTGCGTCTCACTGCATTTGTTCATCTAAGCGCGTGTAGCGTAGTGAAGTCGGCGGTTGCCGCTTAGTCGAACGAGACTTGCTCACTTTTTTTTTCCCTCGCTCTTATCATGCAGCTATGCAGCCCCATTCTGTGCGCCCTCCCAACGACGCCATTTCAGTGCACTCCGCTGGATCGGGCAATTCGCGACCACACCAGCTGCAGCTCGACACCGCTGTATCGCAACAAACCAGCCGCCCAGGTCCTTCCCATCCACATGCGGAGACGACCGGTGTCCGCCCGTCCTCTGAATCTTCGCGCACGATGTCATCTTCCGTTACCGCCCGCCGGCGCGATCGAGGAAACTTGGGAGCTGGGCAAGATCGTACACGATCACTGTCTGCTGCTATACCCCCGCCACAATCCACATCACGCCCACGCACATCTCTATCATCCCTCCCCGTGGGCGCGCCAGGGCCGTCTTCTGGGCCGTCGAACCGACAGCGCCGGACGCCCATCGTGTACCCCGCACTGCTCTCACGAGTTGCGGAGGCGTTCCGCACGCGCATCCAGCTCTCAGATCGCGTCAAGGACGGGCTGACGTACAAGGATGCATTCGACGGGCGGCAGGCTGTAGACAAGATTGCGTACATCATCAAGACGACCGACCGCAACCTGGCGCTGCTCCTCGGGCGCGCGCTGGATGCGCAAAAGTACTTTCACGCAGTCACGTACGACCACCGCCTGCGTGACAGCGCGACAGACGTGTACCAGTTCCGCACGCGACTGCCGAGCCCATTCGTGAGCGGCGAGATCCCATGCGACAGGGCCGGGGAGGCGGACGAGGGCAGTGTTGAGGCTGCAGGCAAGCCGCTCCCACTGTGCCCACAGTCCATAGTAACGCATGACAACTTGTCGCCGAACTTCGAAGTGCCGATGGAGCGCGAAGGGCGGTCCACGTCGCCCGAAGGTCCCTTTGAGCGACACAGGCAGCGGCCGCGCGCGTCGTCAATCACGTCAGACGACGTGCCGCTGCCGACAGGGGTGTTCACGCTGCTGACCGACTGCTACTCGCCGACGTGCTCACGCGACCGCCTATGCTACAGCATTACGTGCCCGCGGCGGCTTGAGCAGCAGGCGCGTCTCAATATGAAGCCGCAGCTGGGGCTGAAGAAGGAGATTAGCAAGGAGAGCTTAGGCGATCTAGTCGAGCCTGGCCTACTGTGGATACACTCAGTGCCACAGGAGGTCGTGAATAGTGTGTCGGACACGGAGAAGAAAAGGCAGGAGGCGATCAACGAGGTGATATACACGGAGCGCGATTTCGTGCGGGATATGGAATACCTCCGGGACGTAAGTGTCGCATTTTTTTGCGGTGTACAAGACTATCTACTGACCCTGCATCTCTCTGGGCGACACGTGGCATGCGCAGCTCTGGATGGCGCCTCTCAAGTCGTCCGACATTGTCCCTGAGGCGCGTCGCCTCGACTTTGTTGAGCAGGTGTTCTGGAATATCCCTGACATCATCGCGGTGAACACGCGTCTGCGCGACGCGCTCAACAAGCGCCAGAAGTCGTATGCCGTCGTCGAGAGCATCTCAGACATCTTCCTCGACGCTGTACCTCATTTTGGACCGTTCGTCTCGTACGGCGCGCACCAGCTGTACGGCAAGTACGAGTTCGAGAAGGAGAAGAGCTCCAATGTGGCATTTTCACAGTTTGTTGAGGTGGGTGTGTTGTTGTGTGTAGGTAGACTGCGGTTACTCACGCGGTGTTCGGTCTGCGCTCGTTCCGTGGTTCAATCGATGTTAGACCACCGAGCGGCGTCCCGAGTCGCGCAAGCTCGAGTTGAATGGGTACCTGACCAAGCCAACGACGCGTCTTGCGCGGTATCCACTGCTGCTCGAGGCTGTGCTGAAATACACGTCTGAAGACAGCCCAGACAAGCAGGCTATCCCTAAAGTGGTCGCGCTTGTGCGCCAGTTCCTGGTCGAGGTCAATCTACAAACTGGTAAGGCTGAAAACCGGTTCAATCTACTGCAGCTGGACCAGCAGCTGGTGTTCCGGCCCGGCGAGCAAGTAGTAAGTGGAACTTGTTGTACGGTGCTGCTAAGTGTGCGCTGATGGACATGGGCACTCGTCCCTGCAACAGGATTTGCGGCTAAAAGACGAAGACCGGGAGCTTGTGTTCAAGAGTGCGCTAAAGCGCCGCGGGGGCTCGCAGGGAGATAGCGGGGAGCTGATGGTGTTTTTGTTTGACCACGCCTTGCTGATGGTCAAGCTGAAGAGCAAGGGCGACCAGTATAAGGTGTACCGCCCGGTGAGTCCTGCTCTTCATGTATCACGCGCACACCGTGCACTTATGCAAATGTGGTCTAGCCCATCCCACTGGAACTGCTTTATGTCGTCGCGAGCGACGACGGCACGAACGGCGCCACGCGGACACAGACGATGCGGCATGGGCGCCCGCTAGCGAAGAGCAACTCGCTGTCCAAGGCCGCACCGTACCCGCCCGTCCTACCGATCAAGCTCGAGGGCGGCAAGGGCGGATTCCCGATCACATTCGTGCACCTGGGGCGAAAGTACTACCAGATGACACTTTGGGCGAGCACGCATGTGAGCCAGCGCAAGTGGGTAGAGCACATCTCCCGGCAGCAGGAAATCATGCGCGAGCGCAATGCGTGCTTTGAGATGGAGATACTCAGCGAGAACTTCTTCGTGTTCACGAATCGCGTGATATGCGCTGCGCCGTTCAGTGAGTGTCTGGGGAGTTATGGCGACTGTACGTGCTGTGCTGACGAGACGGGTAGGTGAGGGCCGCAAGATTGTGTACGGCACCGATGACGGCGTGTACTTCTCCGACCTGCGCGAGCAGAACCGGATTCCAGTTAAGGTGCTCGCGCTCGTCGACGTCACGCAAGTAGACGTCCTGGACGAGTATGGGCTGCTCATCGTACTCACCGGCAAGTACCCCTTCCCTTCCCTCTCCGTGCGCGCTCTCGCTGACGTGTTTGCTTCTGCGCTGCAGAGGGCCAGGTGATCACGTTCCCATTGGATGCGCTAGATCCTATCGACCCGATGGCAGGGCTGAAGCGCGCGAAGCGCATTGCGTCGCACACATCGTTTATCAAGACTGGGACGTGTCTTGGCCGCACGTTCGTGTGCATCGTCAAGTCCAGTGGGCTGTCGAGCACGATTAAGCTTCTCGAGCCGATAGACCAAAACATACGCGGCAGAAGCAAGCCGACGTTCCGCAAGTTATTGCAGGGTGGGAATGATACGCTCCGGTTATACAGGGTGCGTCCTCCCTTTCTGCCCGTGTATGTGGTATGCTAGTGTAGTAACCTGGCGTGCAGGAATTCTATATTCCCGTGCAATCAAGCGCAATATTCTTCCTCAAGTCAAAGCTGTGTGTCGCGTGCATCAACGGGTTCGAGATCATCGACCCGGACACGCTCGATACGCAGGGTCTGCTCGACCCGGGTGACGAGTCGCTCGAGTTCATGCGCCGCCGCGTGAGCGACAAGAATGAGATCAAGCCAAAGCCGATGGCATTATACCGGATCGAAAACGAGTTTCTGCTGTGCTTCGACGGTGCGTACTTGCGATGTAGATGCTGCTCTGTGCCACTCAGCGCCCTTTGCAGAATTCGCATTTTACATCAATCGTAACGGATGCCGGTCGCGCCGAGCCTTCATGGTGTACTGGGAAGGCGCGCCGACGAGCTTCGGTGAGTATCTGGGGCATGTGCGCCGCAGCGATCGCGCTCACACATGCACGCCCTGCAGCGCTGCACTACCCATATGTCCTCGCGTTCGACCCGATGTTCATCGAGATCCGCAACGTCGAGACTGGCTCGCTTGCGCAGGTCATCCAGGGCAACAACCTGCGCTGCCTGTTCGCCGACACGCCGGCGATTACTCCGCTTGCGCCGTCGCGCGCGTCGTACCAGACATTCCAGCAGGGGTACTACCCACAGCACCAGCAGCATCAGCACCCGTCATACGCACACTCATCGCACAGCGGGCGCTCGTCCGCGCAGTCGTACACTGCCTCGCAGTACCATGGCCAGCTTGGAGCACAGCACGCGGGCACGGGCAGGCGCGACGAGATCATCATGGTGTCGGACGACCGCGTGCTGAAGCTGTGCTTGTCGACGCCGGTGCAATGACCCCGTCGCGCTTCGCCCGCCTGCTTTCACACTGTTCTTCACATACGGCGTCTTCCCCTTGCTTCCCGCCGTATCCTGCCTGTGTCTCCCTCGTATCACCATCACCTCTGCATAAGCACAGGTCCCACGCACCCTGTCTATGTGTTTTCTTTAGCACTGCGTTTTTTTTTTGGTGCTCTTTTTGTTTTGTCTTGTTTTTGTTGTCTTTCTGTCGCACGCTCGCTTTCGTCCGACGGCGCCATACACATACTGCAGCATTATATATAACGAACCAACTATTACGCCTGGTTGCGAGGTCGGGGATGAGGATGAGGATAAGGATGGGGATGTAGAGAGTCACCTGTCGATACAAGGAAGGAAAGGGATGGCTAGTTGGTGTGCAAGCCACACATATAATGATCGACAAGTGATGATGAGATGAAGCTGGTGCAGCATGTATATTTAATTACTGAGGACAACGGAGAAGGACCTCTGCGACAGCTCGGGCACATGCGTCACATAAACTTGCTACGCAGCTGTCGTGTGTGACGGTCGTCCCGAACATCCAGGTCTGGCGGATCGAATGAACGTCCTCGAAGCTGTGTAGACACCGGTAGGGGGGAGGCGGCATCGAACTGCCTTGCACACCTGGGCGAAGCATTCGATGGAGAGAAAAGATGGTGGACGGGGGCAGTGGTGTGCGAGGGATATCCCGCGAGCCATACCACGCGCGTGCTTGAAACATGGACGGGGCCTGCTCGAGGCTCGGGAAAGGAACGGTCAGGGTATCTTTGGGGTGCTCGAAGTTGGGGCGGGCGCAGGTCAACAGGGGACTGCAAGCGACTCTGAACATCCAGTCGCTCTTTTGAATCGATGAGGTGCTTGCACATAAATATTTCGGAATGTAGGCGTGGCCGGGGAACGTCGCGGAAGACATGCTAGATCGACCTTCAGATCGAGTATTGTCGCGCAGACAGAGACAGCGATATTGTGGAGAGCGCTGACGAATTGCGATCGCGATCGGTCTCCGGGCGTCCCCAACGTAGCGCCCACGACCGACTTGGATCACGATGGCACCGTGAACATGATCCTAACGTGTTCAATAAACAAATGCACCGCATCCAATCATTGCAAGGCCCAGCCTTTCTACAATCGACGTCGCGTCCCCCGAGTCGCCGACTGTGTGTTCCCTCCGCACAGATGGTTCGTGAGAACCCGAAATAGAAACATACGGATGCCGATCTAGAACGCAATCATCGAGTATACTGGTGAGCTTGTGCATCCGATCGATGGCTCAACAAGAAGTGATGCCTACCAGCCAAGTCTTAATAATATGCATGAAACGTGTCCCCGGGATCGCAAGCGCAACCGTTGAGCCGGTCACATATAGTCGGGCATGAATTGGCGTCAAAAGTGAGCAGGTTCCTTGCCGTCAGCCCGGGAAGTCTTGCTCTTACTTCATCGGATGGCCATATGACCAGCAGCGGCGGACCAGGGTGATTGCACCCTCTTCGGATACACGCATGCGTGCGAAAGACAACTTGTTTGATATTGGGGAAGCCATGCCCAGTCAGGATATGGTCGATTTGCTCAAGATCAAAGTCTTTGAGGCTGTCTGCTGCGAGTCCGGAAATACCAAAGGTGAATTTATCGAGGCCGGGAGATGGCAAGCGGGATAATGTGAACGGTATGAAGAACCTAAGCCCGGGCAGCCAGATATTTGTGGAAAGATGGAGCATGCGCAAGGCGGTGCAGTTTGCCAGCAGCATGACCCGCTCGACGTCTGTCCCGGCGAATCAGCATCGAGGCAGATGATCGACTGCTCAGATTTTCACTAGTACTCACCGTCGTTCTTCAACCACTCCCACTCACGGTCGTCGTCATGAAGGGTGACGGCAAGGTACTCAAGAGATGGTCCGATGCGGTGTAGAATCCTTCCGTAGAACTCGAATTCAGTATCCCAGTAGATGGTCACTGCGAATTTGCGGAGGGACGGGAACACAAGATTGGAGAATAGTGTGTCAATAAGCGTGACATTTGCGTCGATGAGTACAATATTCTGCAATTTGGTGTGCCTCTCCGCGTTCAGGTCTACTGCTGCCGCAGAACTCGAGGAGCCTGAGGCCTCCCACCTACTCGGTGTGTTCGGGGGTAGCCCATCTTCTGCACCCCAGCGGCCATAGCCCGATTGTATCAGCGAGAGGTCCTGAAGATTGACATGTGTGGCGACAAAGCACAGGAGGTCGCGTGGAATGCTGAATGAAATAAGAAGCAACTCGCAGGACCGGATGGAGACGAATCCATTGATGAGCGCCGACTGCACGACCGGATCCAACTGACTAAACTCGGCCCCTGCACTGACGTGGAGAGTCTGCAGGTTTAGCAGCTTTGTCGCATAGACACAAATGATGAGACGATTGAGATTTAAGGATTCTGGAATGGCGAGACATGTCTCCGCTTGCAGTGTGAGGCATAATCCCTTCACATACGATGCGATGTGAGGGTGGGTTTCAACCAGCTTCGCAAACGCCGTCGCCCTCACCGGCCTGGGGTAGTAGCATATTAGAGAGATTTCGCGGTACAGCCGCGATTGGGCGGACGATACCCAACCACGACAGACCAGACTGCAGGCAGACAGTGTTTTCTCGTCTTCTTGAAACTGAAGATAGTCAAGTACTTGTTCAAGGAGTTCAAAAGGGAATGGACGAGGACGCATATCTCTCATCTGTCGGCCGGTGGAAAGAGCAAGAAAGCTAGATGGTGGTGCTTGATAACGCTGGTATGTATGTACTCGAAGTACCGCTGAGCGGGCCGATGACCTTGATTACCCTCCTAGACGGGATAATCAAACATGTCTTAAATTTCAAGGCAGGTACATATATATCATTGTTGAGGAACAGTAGGCAGTCGATCCATTCAAGTTAGTAACTTGCAAAAAAAAACACTGACATGTCTTTCGACATCTTTGAACATCTGCTTTCATCTGATTTCATTTTATTTTGTTTGGAAATGCTGGAAACCTGAACATAGATATGTATTATTGGTTCTGGCTTTCAACTTGAAATGGTTTGTGCAAAGGCAGTTGTCAGGATTCTGCATTTCCATTTTTTTTTTTTGGAGCAATGGTGTGACCATGGGGCACATGTTGTGGTGACCATATCTGTGAAGGACATCATCAATATATTTCTCCTGGGAGAGGACAATGGTCTCTGCATCTAGCCAATTTTGCCTAGGTTAGTCATGTCAAAGGAATGTTTAAGTGCTGCCTTCATGTTTTCCATTTCATTGATACTGTGTGATGTGAGTACAATATTGTCAAGATAAATTGTGACAATGCATATGAGCTTGCTGGATGTGTTGTGTTTTAGAAAAATGGGGTGGTCAGCATTGGGGCATGTATAACCTAGTGCTTTGAATTCCTTCTTGAGGTGCTCATACCAGACTCATCCACCTTGGCACATGCTGTGAATGGATTTTCCAAGGTACTGGACCTTACCTGCTGAGGGTTTGAATCCAGTGGGTGGCTTGAGATAAGTTTCTTCTTTGAGTATGCTGTTGAGGTAAGTGTTGTATTTTGGGCTGTCAAGCTCACTCCATTCACTCCCTATCCTTGTGATTTCCTCATCCCTGTGATTTTCACTGTGGGCTGGGCCTACAATTTGATATTTAGTAGATACTTAAATATGGTGCATGTACAGAAACTGTTGACTTTCTACTACTAATGTTGATGAGCATGTGCATGTAACACCGGAAAATGACCATTAGCGATACCAGCAAACACAGCGACATTAACACACTGCATGTGACAATCATCTGCAGTCACAGTAATTGTGCATTCACACAGACATTGGAAAACAATACTGGGTCGGCCAATGAGGAACAGGATTGATGAGCAGTACAGGCTGAGATGTGGTCCATGGAGTCATGAGTCGCGAAGTCAGCAATTAGTGCAATCGACACCTTTCCTATTTTGCACATCTGTATAGCACCCAGACTCTGCTTCACTTTATGATTGACCCTGCACTGTAAATTTTCTGTTGTGATTTGTTGTGCTCCAGCCTTGGAGCTAGACTTGTATTTAGATAGTGCATTGTCTGTCAAGAATGTTAAATTCTCCTTGTACGTCGATTACTGCACCTCTTACTTACATTTTCGTTCGGCATTCCCTCCATTATACTTCATCACACTTCTCACACATATTTACATACCACTGACACATTACTTACACAATTACAACACTTCCACTTCTATTCACACCTACCTATGGGCATATTTGTACTCAAAGATTGCATCTCCACTTTAACCTTACTCACCTTTACTATATATGTTGAATACTTCACCACATATCCCCTCAGTCGTCGTCTTCAGACAACTGAGTGAGTACTCCACTTACCTTGCCCCTACTTTGCCTTACAATACCTTGCAGCTCTCACTCTCCTCACCTTGTGGCAACCTACTGTTGCCCACCATACTTCTTGCCACTGCAGCCATGCTGCTCCTTGTTTCTCACTTGCAATACATGATTATTATTGCTTTAGTTGCCTGCCATAACCTGTGTGAACAAAGAATACTTAGATTTCCCCCGCCCACAATTTCACTTCCCCTCTCCATCTGAATTCCAAGTGAAAAAGCATGCCCAAACCTTCCTTCCATGTTTCCACATTTGCAAGGAAATAGCACGTTCTTCGTAGGTTGTGTCTATTTTGTGCTGCCTTCATCTTTGCATTGCATCCAGTCATGTTCTCCATTGTGTTGCATTCTTTTTGTTCTCCATTGTGTTGCGTTCTTTATCATGTCCTCCCTCAAGTTGTGTTCTCCATTGCATTGTGTCAAAATCCCATTTCGTTGCATTCCCCTTATCTTGCCATATCGCCTGTCTGTTATGGGAATTGTGTTCCCTTCTGTTGCCCTAATCGTGTCATGCTATTGCCCTTAACTACTAAAACTCCCTTTTCCTTGGTGTCTAGAGAATCTTACAACTCGCACCCTCCAGCATTGTTGTGGTTGTGGTTGATTTCTCCCTTCAGCCCAGCACAGCACATATCAATGTACATACATTTTGTTTGGCTACACCTTCTCACAACACCTATGTTACACACCATACTAACTCCTCAGGTTTCCTGTCACACACCCAAACACTTCACACCCCACACATACATCTGGGATGATGTGTGTCCCTCCCACTATGGTAAATGTTGTACTATTTACTTACACTCTGCTTCAACTTTGCCTACACCCCACCATATAAGATGAGGACTCCATGCTACTTCCTCCTCAGATGTCTTACCTTTGTGTCTGAGTGAGTACATCTCTCATCCCACTTGCTACATTTTCTTACCTCTACCCTGCAGCGTATCTAAACCACATTGCATCACACTCTCTGTGCTTGCAACCACCATACTCTGCTGCAGGATGCACCTGCCACTGACCATATGGCTGATGAGCACAGGCCATGAGCACAGAGGGAACTAGAATAGTTCTTATTCTTGTACTGTGTGGCTACAGTCTACTTATAGTAACTGCTGTAGTGCATGGACAATCTATCATAAGGTGAAGGATGTGTGTAATCATGTATGTGCGTGTTGGAGTGTGTTGTACAGTAGAGAGACTGAAGTAGTTTAGTAAGCAACAAGAATGTCAACACCCCCCCATACTGGGAACACACTCCACCAAACCAAGATGAGTTCTGTGAGAGGAGAATAGTGGAAAGGATAGGGACTTAGTAAGGACATCAGCGACAACAGATGAAGAGGGAAGACGATGAACAGAGATGGAACTGGAGGATATACAGTTGCATATGTAATGGTGGTGGATGTCAATGTGCTTAGTACCACGAGTAATGATGGGATTGTTAGTGATGTCAACAGAGCCTTTGTTATCACTGTATAGAAGAAGAGAGGAAGGAAAACTGAAACCAACTTCTGTAAGCAATGAGCACAACCACATCCCTTGGGCAGCGGCCTGTGAGAGAGACATGTACTCCACCTCCATTGAGGACAAAGAGACTGTGTGCTGCTTCCTAGAGGACCAGGTGACTGCACCTCCTCCAAGTAGGAAAACATATGCACCAACAGACTTGTGATCATTGAGATTGGCTGCCCAGTCAGAATCCGAATATCCAACAAACCCAGCATTACTACTGCCATCATACTGCAGGTGGTGACGGAGCATTCCTTTGAGATAATGTAGAACATGTTGCCCTAACGTGAGATGAGACAGAAGTGGATTGGAGAGGAATTGAGACAGTTTTATGACTGCGAATGCAATATTTTGGGTCATGACATGATTGCTGCATAGAGGAGGGAACTGATCAATTGCTGGTATTCAGACTGGAGAGACGGGATCGCAGAATAGTCACCTTCAGCTTTGGTGGGAAAAGAACTGGGAGGAAGTGGAGTAGCAGTAGGGTTGCAGTCCACTAGGTGAAAGCAGTCAAGGAGGTCAATGATGTATGCTTCCTGATCTATCTTCAGTATGCAGTTACCATGATCTCTGGTTACCTGAAGACCGAGGTATGATTTGGTCTCCCCTAGATCTGTCATTTGGAACAGCGCCTGTAACTGCGCCTTGCATGTTTCAACTTCTTCTAGTGATCCTCCCAATACAGTGATGTTGTCGACATACAAGACTATGATCAATGGTATTGATGAGGAAGTGGAGACGTATATGCTGGAGTCGGAATATGTGCAGGTGAAGGAGAGGCTGAGGAGTGAGTGGTGCATTTTGTGATGCCATTGTCATGAGGCCTGTTTCAAACCACAAATCACCTTAGACAGGTGACAAACTTTGGTTTCTGCTCCTGGCATGACAAAACCTTGTGGCTGTTCCATGTAGATTTCTTCCTCTAAATCACTGTTGAGAAAGGCAGATTTGATGTCCGTGGAGTGGACTTCCCAGTCTTCCAGTGCAGCCATGGCGAGGAGAGTGCGTAAAGATTCAAAGCATGTGATGGGTGAGAATGTTTCGTTATAGTCTACGCCATGTACCTGAGTGAATCCTTTGGCAACAAGGTGAGCCTTGTATCTCCTGTCTGCTTTGTGCTTAAACACCCATTTGTTCCCAATGATGTTATGACCATCTGGAAGATCAACCAGATCCCAGGTATGTAGCTTTGCAAGGGAGGAGAGTTCCTCTTTGCAGGCTGCATGCCATGCATCAGAGTCTGGGCTTTCCAAGGCTTGCTTCAGCGTCAGCAGGTCACATGTCACAGCATGGGAAAGAATGGCTGAAATAGAGGGTGTACTGCGAGGAGTGGCAAAAACATCATTATCACCTTCTGAACCCCCCCCTTTGCTGAGGATGTCGATGAACTCACGGGGACCATAGGCACTATTGCAAAAACAATCAGGATGACGGGTGACATGCTGCGACTGGCAAGGGATAGGATAGTCATCATTGACAAGCTGGACAACTGGGCAAGGGTGACTCAGAGAATGGGCTGAGGGGCCATGCCATGGAGGTGAGTCAGGTGGACCTTGATTGTGAGTGCATTGTTCTGACTGACAAGTGTGGACCTGTGGCAGAGGGGACATAGGGATAGCACCACGAGGCAGTGTTACAGGAATGGTGTCTGTGACTTTGGGGGCAGGTGTGGGAGATCCAGGTAGAGCAGGAACTGGAGCCACTGGTGCATCAATGGCAGGTGTGGGAGGAGGTTTGGTGATGGTTGCAGTAACTGGTATGTTGTCACCATTGTCATTGTCATCAGAGTCTGCACCATCATCACTAGAAGTCATAGAATTGTCATCATCACTGTCAAGGGTGACATCAGAGGTATGGGGTAGCAGAAAAACATCCAGGATGGTGGGCGACACAGCGGAGTCTAGGGATGGGAACACGTTTTCTTTGAAAATAGCATCTCAACTGACAACACAGTGGGAGGACATCTTGTCCCAAAAGACCCATCCCTTTGTTCCAGCCTCATATCCAATGAAAGTAAGTGGTTGTGACTTTGGATCAAGCTTGGAGCGCTGGTTGTCAGGCAGCTTGACCCAAGCATGGCAACCAAAGACATGCAGGTGGGAAATGTCCAGTGGAGAAGGAGACGGTTGCCAGAGGGACTGGGGGGCCTGCCAGTGCAGTCACTTGGCCAGAGACAGGTTGTAAGTAGGTACAGTGGTACGTATGGCAAGCTCCCAGAAGCCTTGGGACAAACCTGTGTGATGTAGTAGGCTGAGGGCATGGTCTAGCACAGAGTGGTTCCACCATTCAGCTTGTCTGTTCTGTTGGGGTGAGTATGGGATGGTGAGTTGATGCTCAACTCCTTTCTCCACCAATGAGGAAGCAATGGAAGAAGTGAGATACTCTCCCCCATGATCCATGTGCAAAGACCTGGGCCAACATTCAAACAGGGCATGCATGTGGGCAAGGTAGTGGTTGAGCATGCTGGTGAACAGGTCCTTCTGCCAGAGGAAATAGACCATCCCAAAACCAGAGCAGTTGTTGAGGAAAGTGGTGAAGTACAAATGACGGGAGCTGACGGAGGCCACCAGCATGGGGCTGACGAGGTCAGAATGCACAAGATTGAGGGGAGCAGATGCGCACGAGCAGGACAGACAAAAAGGAGACCAAGGGAACTTGCCTTGCAGGCACCCTGTGCAAGGCTCAAAGGAAGAGGATGATGAAAGAGTTGTAAAACCAGTGAGTTGAGAGGGTGAGATGTGGTGTACAACCTGGTCAGATAGATGACCCAGATGCTCATGCCACACATGCAGTGAGGGTGTGGTGATGGCATGAACAGAGGCTAGGGAGTCAAGGTGTACCCAGTATGTTCCATCCCACAGGAAGCCAGTACTGAATGTTTGTCCATCTTTGATGATGGAACAGAGGCCACCACCATAGGTGATGCTGAAACCAAGCGAGTCAAGTTTACTGACTGAGAGGTACCATGCAGATGCACTTGGGATGTGCAGGACATTCAATAGGGAGATGCTAACAACAGCACCATCCAGGAGCTTGTGTTGTCATACGCAAGAACCTCACCCAAGACAGGCAATAAGAGTGCCATTCCCTACTGCTATGGAGCATAGAGACTCTGCAGTGTATGACAAAAAGTCGCTGCAGTGAGGAGAGATGTGGTCAGTGCATCCTGAGTCAACCATCCAGAGGCTGTGGCCCTCGTAGTAGCAAACATCAAATTCAGACCCAGAAGTAGAGGACATTGCGTTTAAGGAACTAGGTACATCTATGCTGCCTCCCTTTTCTTTATCCCACTTATCCAGTCTGGCCTTTACATCAGGAGGCATCCCATGGAGGGCCCAACATGTCTTGACCATGTGGTTTCGCCATTTGCAGTGGGAGCAGAAGGATGTATTGCAATGAGCACCTTGTGGTACAGAGGAAGAGAAGGCTGCAAGTGCAGAACGAGGTTTGATATGTGCTTCTTCATCCAAGATGTGACTGCAGATGTTGCCAATGGAGAGGTGAGCAAGGTTGGAAGAGGCGAGTAATGCGGACGAGAAGGAACTCCAAGTGGGAGGGAGAGCATGTAAGAGCAGGAAACACATGTTTTGCTTGCTAACCTCTACTCCTGAAGCAATGAGGTGGTCTTGGGTGATGATGAGCACATCAATTTGAGGAGTTAAAGGTGTGTTTATGTCAAATTTGCTTGTGAATAGGGATTGGAAGTTGACAAATGCAGCGATGACAGTTTGTTTCCCATAGACCTCCTTTAGTCCGTTCCATGTGTGCTGTGTGGTCATGGAGTTGCTAGCTACCATAGCTGCTGGCTGAGGCCTGCAGTGCATGGATATGACCGCTTTGGTGACATCATTGTCGTGGGCCCATGTTTCAAGTTTGGTGGCATTGGTGACAGTGATGATGGGTAAGCCTCCCTCAATGTCTTTGGTAGAGGTGATAGGAGTGATGGGGGCTTTTGAGATGGTATACCATATGCCCATGATGATGAGGGCTGACTTGACGATGTTAGCCCATTGTTTGTAATTGTCTGCTCCTTCCAGAGTGATGTTAATTTTTGGAATAGATGCAGCAAGAGAGAGAGTTGGGAGTTGAGAGAGGATGATTGTGAGAACGACGTAGGTGTGAGAGTGGAGTAGCATGAACACAAGAGTGATGGTGAGTAGGATAGAGATGCAAATGGCCTGGGCAGGGCCCATAACCTGTTAGAAAGTGCAATTGCCAAAATAGTGACTTGGCTTGGGTTTGAACCAAGGACCTCCCTTACTCTGGGTGGGTGCTCTAACCACTGAGCTACCAGGCCTTGTCTAAGTGAAGTGCTATTAGCACGATGTGGAGCTGTCATGACTACTGTAGAGTTGTAACTCTGCTATGAAAGTATTGTAGCTCTGTTATGAAGAGTAGTAGCACATGTACAGGGTCGGGCATTTGACCTTAACTCCAACACCCCCACTAAGGGCAATGCCCATTAGACCCCTAGCCCAATCTAGGGGTAGCCACACTATTCTAGCAGTGCACCAGGGCCCATAACCTGATGGGCACAGGCCATGAGTACAGAGGGAACTAGAATAGTTCTTATTCTTGTACTGTGCAGCTACAGTCTACTTATAGTAACTGCTGTAGTGCATGGACCATCTATCATAAGGTGAAGGACGTGTGTAATCATGTATGTGCATGTTGGAGTGTGTTGTACAGTAGAGAGACTGAAGTAGGAAGGAGTAGTTTAGTAAGCAACAAGAACGTCAACAATGGCTACTAGCCACATCATACATCTTTGCTTTATGTTTCCATATCATTGTGCTTGTCTCCCATATCCTGTGTTCACAGGTTATGGGCCCTGCCCAGCGCACAGGAGCAAACACAACATGCACTATCGCTTACATCAGCATCACAATACTTGCGCTCACACTCATCCACACTGTCTCTGCAGTCTCCCTACCAAAAACCGCCATACCACCACTAGACAGATCATCTAACTACAAAACATGGTTGATACTTGTTAAAAATGCCCTTCTAATCATGGGAATATGGAAAGTGGTAATAACAGACAAACTGACTCTGCAATACTCAAGAATCACAGAAACCAAAACACTACCCTCTGGTGAAGTAAAAACAACAATGTGACATGACAAAACTGAAGTAACTAACAAGGAGGAACAAGCAAAATGGGAAGAAGACAACAACATAGCAATGGCTTTCATCAGCCTATATGTCAGTCCAACCAACCTACACCTCCTGTCAGACACCAACTCTGCATCGTGGAACTGGTCTATACTCAAAAATGAATTCAGAACGCCAGGTGCAATCAGAACATTTACAAAACTGCACAAAATCCAAACATTCAAGTTCAACACTCACACCTCATTCATCACACAAATCAATGCACTCAAACTTGCATGTGCACAGTTAGCAGACTGTGGCTGTACACTGAGTGACAACAACTTTGCCATAATTATGCTCACAGCTCTACCAGAATCATGGTCCAGCACTGTCTCTGCCTTCATTGCCAGCCAAGAAGACCTCAACTTAATCACTCCAGAAGATGTATGTGCACACATCATCAATGAGGCTGACCAGCTCACCGGTACCTCCAACTCCATTCTATCCATCACACAGTGCACTCCTCTCCAATCAGCTTTGACCCTCTCAGCCACTCACCCCCCAGGTCTCACATTGCATGGCAAGCCTAAATTAAATTGATACACATGCACCAACTGCAGACCAGGAGGACATAGTGATGATTTTTGTTGGATCCTGCACCCCGAAAAGAAAAGGGATAGGAAATCTGCAAAGTTAAATACTATTACTGCTGCTGTTGTCACTACCCCTGTACCTCCTGCACCACCCCCCAATAACCCTGCAGGGTTGAATGCTATGGGAACTGTGGAAAAATGGGCAGGGCAGCAAATGACAAATATAGTGCAGCACAAAATAAATATGCATTGCAATAAGGCAGGACAGTGGCGATGATAAAGGGTATTCCCTTGAGGAGACAGGGCAGTGAGCCAAGGGGCCACATCTGATAAGAGAAAATGATGAGGTGTACAGATGAGGGTACACAGAATAGATGAGAAGTTGCTACAAGAGACAGGTATGTCAGAAAGGAGGTAGAGTAGCTGATGAGATACATACCTCAGCAGTAGATAAAAGTGCTGAGGTATGTGGACAAAAAATGAGAGGTTTATACAGCTCAATCACAATAAAGTTTAAAAGGAGCTCAACTATAAAACCAAAAGATAGATCCCAAAAAAGGGAAAGAGAGTGATGTGATCTGCAAGGGACTAGACAAATACTAATGTGGATAAGTATGATCAGCATCATATAGTAGGTAAAATTGATAGCCCCCCACACTGAGCATACTCAGAGTACCCCTAAAGCAATCCCAATGAGGAACGATGATGCTTGAAAGAGATATGTGGTAAAGCTTTGGTCAAAGTGTTGGTGACAATGGAGGTGGAGGGAATGTGCAAAAGCAAGATGAGTCCTTCATCAATGCATTGCTGGATGTAATGAAACCATGTGTTGATGTGTTTGGTCCCACACCCTGCAACAGGGTTGTTTGCCAGGTCAACAGCACCCTTGTTGTCTCCCTGTAAAACTATTGGAAGAGAGAGGTGAAGTCCTAGTTCTTCAGCAAAGTTGTGGTACCACGTGGCTTGCACTGATGTTTGTGATAATGTGATATATTTGGCCTCTGTTGAAGACAGCAAAACAACGTGTTGCTTGCATGACATCCAGGAAATAGACACCACAAAGGAAGAACACATATGTGCCTGTCGATTTTCAATTGTCACATGATTCTGCCCAGTCAGAGTCTGATTGACAGCTGAGTGCAAGGGAACCAGAACCATCATACCAAAGCTTTAACCCACACGTGCCCAAAAGATAGCATAGGACATGCTGTGCTGCACTAAGGTGATCCAACAAGGGGTTTGCACTGTATTGTGCCAGACGGGCAATGGCAAATGTGATATTGGGCCACAACATGATTGTGGAATATAGGAGTGACCCAACCAATTGTTGATAATGGGTGTGCTGCATGGTGGTGCAAAATGACTTGTTTTTGATGAGGTGAACAGATGGTGGGAGTGGTGTAGTGACTGGATTACAGTCTGTCATGTTGAAACACACTAATATTTCATCAATATATGCAACTTGATCCAATTCTAGGATGTGCACATCTCAATCATGCAATATGCATAGCCCAAGATAATTTTGAGCTTCACCAAGGTCATGCATGTCAAAAGTCTTCACAAGGGTGCTTTTTAGGTGGAGGATTTGCTGCAAATCACAGCCAAAGATGGTGATATCATTGACATACACAACCACCACCATCTCAAGGTGAGAAGAGTTGCCTGGTATGTGCAGTATGTAGATACCTGTGTCCATGTGTAAGTGATGAAGACCTTGATCTAGAAGCACCTTATGCAGTTTGGTGTTCCACTGCCACGAGGCCTGTTTAAGACCATAGATAAATTTGAGGATGTGGCAAATTTTGTCAACATTTGTGGGATCCATGAATCCTTCAGGTTGGAGCATATAAAGTTCTTCATCTAAGTCACCATTCAAGAATGTGGACTTGAAATCCATGGCATGAATGTGCCAATCAAAGTGGGTGGCAAGGGCAAAGATGAATTGGAGAGACTTGAAACACATGATGGGGGAGAAGACACTTCATTGTAGTCAACACCTTGAATCTGTGTGAATCCTTTGGCGACGAGTCATGTGTGGTATCTGCCATCAATCTTCTTCTTCTTCTTAAATACCCACTTGTTTCAAATGGCCTTGCACCTGGGTGGAAGATTGATGATGATATGTGCTGTGTTGTGCTGATGGGAGAAATCAACCACAACCACAACAATGCTGGAGGGTGCGAGTTGTAAGATTCTCTAGACACCAAGGTAAAAGGAGTTTTAGTAGTTAAGGGTGATAGCGTGATGCGATTAGGGTGATGCAATTCCTGTAACAGACAGGTGACATGGTGAGATAAGGAGGATGCAACAAAATGGAGAATTGATGCAATGCAATGGAGAACATGACTGGACACAACACAAAGATGAAGACAATGCAAAATAGACGCAACCTATGAAGAACACACTATTTCCTTGTAAATGTGGAAACATGTTTGGAAGATTTGGGTGTGCTTTTTTTTTTTTACTTGGAATTTGGATGGAGAGGGGAAGTGAAATTGTGGGCAGGGGAAAAACCTCCCTTTTCAACCAACGATGCGCTATCTAAATACAAGCCTAGCTCCAAGACTGGAGCACAATAAAACACAACAGAAAATTTACAGTACAGGGTCAATCATAGGGATATTTGAAATGAAGTGGAGTCTGGATGTGAGCAAATAAAGTATCATACTATAGCAGGTGAGCAAAAGAGGAATAGCACCAATCACACCAAGTGCTGACTTCATGACTCATGCCTCCATGGTTACTTTGGTGGGTCTAGACCATGCCTCAGCCTATTCATCCTATCCCTCATTGGCTGACCTGGTCTTGTTTTCTGACACCTGCACAAATGAGCGATTACTGTGACTGTGGATGATTGTCACATGTGGTGTGTTAATGTCGCTGTGTTCACTGATATCACTGATGGTCGTTTTCCTGCATTATGTGCACATGATGCTCATCAACGAGTTCCCAGGTTTTCATGCCAGCCATGGCAGTAAGTTCATACTCACAAGCTTCACACCATTGCTGTGCATCTGAAGAAGACATTGCTTCTTGTAATGTAAATGGGTTGCATGTAATGGCTTGTTTAAGAAGTACAGTGAGATTGGGGGCTGGAAGAGAAGTTGTCAAGTCATCTTGGTCAGAGTCTTCTCCATCAACTGCCATGAAGGGATGTGCACCATATGCACTGTCTTCAAAGTGTGTGGGTTGTCAAGTTGTGTGACTGGACCATCATGGGGCTTCCAGAATGATTGGCTCTGCTGTGGTTACAGATGGAGGTGCTGGTGCAACAAGTACTGGAGAAGAAGGTCAGGAAGGTGATGAGGATGATGAGGATGACAAAGAAGATGTTGAGTCAGAGTCTGGTTCAAGTAGGGCATCATTACTGTCCCCCCTGTCTGAGGAACCAAGATGCTCCTGTGCTGCATCAGTAAAAAGTTGAAGTGGAGGGGTGGCAGAAACAGGACCAGGAGTGGGACATGATGGAAAAATTGACTCATCAAAGATTGCATCTCTACTAATTATGAGCTGGTGCCCCTCTTTGTCCCAGAAATGCCAGGCCTTCAAAGAGGGCTTGTAGCCCACAAAGAGAAGGCCACACGTGCATGCATCAAGCTTCATTTGACACTCCTCAGGGGTGTGTACATATGCCAGACACCCAAAAATCCTGAAATACAAGTTGTCAGGTGGCCTGGAGCCAGACCAAAGTGAGGAGGGGGTGTTCCACCCCAGATGGTGAGAGGGTGTGCAATTGTAGAGGTGCACTGCCATATCCAGAGCAAGCTCCCAATATCCAGCAGAGAGACAGGCACCATGTAGCATCACATG
>QLPN01000065.1:0-18319 GCA_003314395.1 Albatrellus ellisii
CTAATATTGCATGCAGGGTTGGGCATCTGGGACGCCGCATGTGTACATGATAATATTTTGTATACTATTGTCCACAAAGTGTGGGGTTGGGGATCAGGGATGCTGCATGTGTGCTCTACAAAAACTGTAGTGAACATTGCATGCAGGGTGCAGCGTCTGGGACGCCCCATGTGCACTCTGTCATATTTTCTGTACCATTGTCTGCATAAGTGTGGGGTCAGGGATGCAGCATCCCCAATGCAGACAATGGTACAAAAAATATTATGGAATGTACACGGGGCGTCCCAGACGCTGCACCCTGCATGCAATGTCAGCCACATTTTTTGTAGAGCACACATGCAGCATCTGTGATCACTGACCCCGATTGCTGATTGCCGACCCTGCACTTTGTGGACAATGGTACAGAAAATATTATGGAGTGTACATGGGGCGTCCCAGATGCCGCACCCTGTAGACAATCATACAGTAAATATGATGGAGTGCACATGGGGCGTCCCAGACGCCGCACCCTGCATGCAATGTAGCCACAATTTTTATAGAGCACACATGCAGCATCCCTGATCCCCGACCCCGATCACTGATCACCAACCCCACACTTTGTGGGCAATGGTACACAAAATATGATGAAGTGCACATGGGGCGTCCCAGATGCCGCACCCTGCATGCAATGCTCACTACAGTTTTTGTAGAGCACACATGCAGCATCCCTGATCCCCGACCCCACACTTTGTGGACAATAGTATACAAAATATTATCATGTACACATGCGGCGTCCCAGACGCTGCACCCTGCAGACAATCCTACTGACGATTGTATCCAGTGGTACTGCTCCCCTGGCCACTCCCTGGCCTTCCCTGGCCTCTCCCTGGCCTCTCCCTGGTGCCTCCCTAGCCATCCCCCTAGGACTCAACCCTAGCTCTCCCTGGGTAGTCTCATAACCTAAGAGAAGTTGGCAAGGTCATCTAATATCCATCCTCAATTTGGCACATGCTGCCTGCAGAGTCAGGTCCAGGTCCCTCCCTTTGCCCAGCCACCACCCACTCTTTCCAGACTGTTGGAGGGCAGTGATCCACTTGCAAAAAGGTTCAGGAGCAACATATGCCAGTGCAATGCTGCATTTGCATTCACATCTGTTGCTGCAAATATCAATGATGCTGTCCTTGCTGGGTCTGGGCCTTATGCATTCAGACTCCATGATTCTCTCCATCACAAGATGGGGGCCCTCCTTCCAAATCTTGGAGTCACACCATGCTATGCTCAGCTCTATGTCCTTGATCCTGATGATGCTGTCAATGCACATCTGGCCAACAACTCTAACCTTGACCCATCCACCATGATGGATCTCCATACAATGCTGCTTGCCACAACCCATACATTGACATGTACAGGCAAGCTCATGAGATCCTCAAGGACAAGGCTCCAGAAGAGCAGGTCAATGTGGCTGTCTGCATCACTGTAGATCCCAACACAGACCTGTGCAGATACAATGCTCCCACTGTAAAGGAGATTGCTGCCATCATTCCTGGGAGTGGAGGAGCACAAGTGGACTTGCATCATGATATTGTTGTGCACCTGCATGGAGGTAGCCTTAGGAGGATCAGCCATCTGCATCACAGTTATTCCCAACTGCACTATGTCCTCCTATTCCCCAAAGGTGACTCTGGGTTCCACCTCAATATGCCATCACAGCCAGGTCCAGGTGGTCAGATGCACTGCAAGAATGTCTCCCAGCACTGCTACTATGTATAACCATGCCTTCACCAGACAAAATGAGGCAGACATCATCTTCCACAGTGGCAAGCTCTTCCAGCCGTATCTGGTGGATGCCTGGGCATCAATTGAGGAGAGCAACCTTTACTGGGTCAAGACTCATCAGAAACAGATATGTGCAGATCTGTACAAAGGGCTTCAGGATGCAGTTCATGGCAACCAAGATGGTGCTCCAGTCAATCTTGGACAGCAGGGTCAGTGCATTGTCCTTCCCTCCACCCACCAGGGCAGTGCAAGGCATATGTACCAGTTCTTCCAAGACTCTATCATTATGGGCACAAACCAGACATCTTCCTCACCATGACTGCAAACCCCAACTGGCCTGAGATCCAGGAGGCACTCCTCAAGTATGATGATGGCATATCCCAGACTGCTGCAGATTACCCTGACATTGTTGCTCACATCTTCAACCAGAAGAAGAAAGCCCTGCTGGATGACATCAAAGCTGGGCTGTTTGAAGAGCTTGCTGGCAGTGTCTACACCATAGAGTTCCAGAAGCATGGCCTCCCTCACATGCATCTCATCTTCCTGAAGGCCTCATACAAGATCCATGATGCCAATCATGTGGACAGTATTGTCTCAGCACAGCTCCCTGATCCTGCCCCTGCATCCAAAGCTCCATGAGTGTGTCACCAAGTATGTGCTTCATGACCCCTGTGGTGCTCCTGACCATGTCAAATCCCCTTGCATGGAGAAGGATAGGAACCAGCAATGGCATTGCAGCAAGCATTTCCCCAAGGGCTTTTGTGAGGAGACTCACTTTTGGGAGGATGGACACCCAATCTATGCCAGGCCAGACAATGGGTGCACCTTCACAAAGCACCTCAGCCAAGATAAGGTCCATGTCTTCACCAACTGTGATGTCATCCCCTACAACCCCTACCTACTTGCAAAATATGCCTGCCATATCAATCTGGAGATCAGTGCTTCAGTCAAGGCAGTGAAGTACATCCACAAGTACACCTACCAGGGTCCAGGTCAGGCTACTGTGCAGGTTGGGGATGTGGATGAGGTCCAGGACTACATTGATGCATGCTACATTGGTCCTTCAGAGGCATGCTGGCACATGTTTGAGTTCCCCATGCACCAGGAGCTCCCCACTGCCAAGAAGATATACCTGACAGAGTGGTTCAAGGCTAATCAGCAGTATCCTAACAGTGTCTGCAAGCACTTCTACCAGGACTTTCCTCAGCACTTTGTGTGGGAACAAAAGGGGCATCACTGGAAGTCAAGACAGAGGGGTTTTGCAATTGGTCACATGTACTTTGTGCATCCATCTGCTATGGAGCACTTCTACCTCAGGATGCTGCTCACTATCATCAAGGGGGCCACAGACTGGAAGGATCTGTGCACTTCCAATGGGGTGATCCATGCAACCTACAAGGCTGCCTGTCTTGCTAGAGGTCTCCTGGAGGATGATGGTGAATGGGATCAGTGCCTGCAAGAGGCTGGGGAGATGCAAACCAGTGGTCAACTGTGCTCTCTCTTTGCCTCCATCCTCTACCACAACATCCCATCCAACCCTGCCATTCTGTGGGACCATCACAAAGGAAAACTATGTGATGATTTGCACCATACCCTTACCACCCATCACAATCTCCCTGATCCTACTGATGAGCAAGTCCATGACTATGGCCTCTACCTCCTTGACTTCCCTCCCATGCCACTCCCACACCATCACTGGCAAGTTCTGGCAACCTCCTTCTGCAAGATGAGTTTGATCATGACATCTATGACCTCACTCTGCAAGTTGAAGACCACTACTCTACCTTCAATGAGGAGCAGAAGTCTGCCTTTGATGCTGTCATGGCCTCTGTTGATGGGAACTGGGGCAAGACCTTTTTCCTCCACAGTGCAGGATGTTGTGGGAAGACATATCTCTGCAATACTATTGCTGCTGTCATGTATTCCAAGGGCAAGGCTGCTCTCTGTGTTGCCTCCTCAGGCATAGCCTCACTGCTCCTGGATGGAGGTTGCACTGCCCACTCTTGGTTCAAGATCCCCATCTCCCTTCATGAAACCCCCACATGCAATCTGAAGCACAACTCTGACCATGAAGGGCTGCTGAAGGAGACTGGAATCATCATCTGGGATGAGGCACCTATGCAGCATCACTATGCCATGGTGGCCTTGGATCACACCTTGCAAGACCTGCTGGAGGATGGTGTTGCATTTGGGGGGGATCACTGTGCTCTTTGGTGGGGACTTTCACCAAATCCTGCCTGTCATCCCCAAGGGCTCCAGACAGCAGATAGTCAATTCCTCCCTCTGCCATTCCCAGCTCTGGAAAAGCATCACCATCCTCCACCTCAAGCAGAACATGCATCTTGACCACACTCCAGGCAGTGCTGCTTTTGCTCAGTGGTTGCTTCAAGTCAGTGCTGGAGGCCAAAACCCATCCATCAAACTCCCCACCGGCATGCACCTCTCAGAGAACACAGTCCAGATGCTCATTGACTCCATCTACCCTGGGATTGCAGATGCAGAGGGGAAGCCTCACCAGTGCTTCCTGGAGAAGACAACACCCTCTTTGTTCACACAGGTTATGGCAGGCAATGATGACTAGAGGCAACATAAGCAGCAGATTTGTATAATCCCCACATGGGGAGAATTGGAGCAGCATGACTGCAGCAGTGTAAGTAGGTGTGGATCCCAGAAGGGTACCACAGTGTAATAGAGAGTTGTCAGTGTTGTAAGATAACTTCTGAGGAGAAGTGTTGCTAACCTGCAGCAGTGTAAGTAGGTGTGGATACCAGAAGGGTACCACAGTGTAATAGAGAGTTGCTGCAAGGATTGTCAAGATAAGTATAAGATGGGTGTAGTGTGGAGACTCACTCAGTGTTATAAGACAACTTCTGAGGAGGAGTAAGGTATGTAGCACATCTTATATAGTGGGGAAGGAGAGAGTTAAAGTGGAGAGGTAAGTACTTGAATACAAGGATGCCCCAAGATGTGTAGGACACATGTCATCTGGAGTATGAGTGGTGTGAGAGTGAGGACAGAACCCCACTGGGGTTGTGAAGAGGTAATGTGTGTCATAAGTATGTAAATATGTGTATAGGTGAATGGGAGGTAATGCCAAACAAAAAAGAAGAGTAGAAGTTATAACAATGACATACAACAAATGTTCAACACTCATCAGTGTTGACAAAGTCAGGAGTGGCCAGGAAGACTATCCCATTGAATACCTCAACTCCCTCAATGTCTCTGGCATCCCCCTTGCACACCTTCATGTCAAAGTTGGCTGTCCCCTCATGCTCCTCAGGAATATGGACAAATCCCATGGACTCTGCAATGGGACTTGCCTATTGCTGCTGGAGGTCAAACCACATGTTCTCAGGTGTCATATCTTGGGTGGCAAACATGCAGGCAGGATTGTGTTCATCCCCAGGATGGTCTTGGAGCCCTCTGAAGAGCCACTACCCATTCCTCTATCACACAGCCAATTCCCAGTTTGCTGTGCCTTTGCCATGACCATCAACAAGTCACAAGGACAATCAGTTGGTCATGTTGGATTGGACTTGCACTCTGGAGTTTTTGCCCATGGTCAACTCTATGTTGCATTGTCATGCTGCACATCTGGGGACAGGATCAAGGTCCTCTTTCCTGAGGATTTCCAGGGAGGATCAACCTTGAATGTGGTGTATCCTGAGGTTTTGCAGAATATTTTGCCAGGGTCTTGGTGAGTTTTGTTGCTAATAGACTATATAACATTTTCTAATTTAATGTGGTGTAGAAGCAGCAGCAGCAGCAGCAAAGCAGGGAGTGGAGTGTTCAGGCAAGATTGTTTTCTGTACTGGATTGGTGAATTGTACTGTTGAATTGCACTGTTGTACTATACTCACCTACCTTCTCCCCTCCTAGGTGAGGGCACAGGGTTTATGGTGGAAGGGAGGTGATTGGGATTGGTGTATTGGTTTGGAAATTGGAGTTGATTTGTGAACTGGGATTGGTCTGTAAATAGATAGAGAGATGTTTCCTATTATTCCCTACTGGAACAGCATATGTATACCCCTCATTCTCTGGATACTCCTTGGTCTGTAAATGGGTAGATGGGACACCACACATGGCATGGGAACACTAAGGCAAAGAAGGAAGTTGGACCTAGAGTGAAATAAGACAGTTGACTGTATAACAGCAACTAATGATGATGCAGGGGTAACAAGGAGACCAGTAAAGGAGGGGAGTGGAAGAGAAAGGCTCTGCTCTATAGAGACTGTAGTTGAGTCCTGATATATGGTGGGAGATGGGATGGAATGCATGAATAAGAGTGAAAACATGTGATAATGAAAGATGGGAAAAGTGTGTGATAACGGTGCAGATAGGGGGAGTAAACTGATGTAGTAAGGGGATAGAGGGGGTATGACATAGGTGATGATGGCAGGATATGATGTATCTGGTCATGTGTATGTGGTGTGGTAAGCCAGGGGGTTACAGTAGAGCACTGTTTCCTTTTATTTTCTGTTGCAACAACCTATGTACACTTTCACAGATAATGTCCTATTACTCCATGTTGCAATGCAACAGGTTTTTACAGGGCAGGGACAGGGACATTGGTGAGGAATGTTGCAATGCAATAGGATAGGTCTCTACTCCATAGCTGGAGAGGCAATTGGAATTGGTCCATAGGTTGGGATTGGTCTGTAGATAGATAGAGTATTATTTCCTTTTTTTTCTGTTGCAATAAGCTATGTATACTTTCACAGATGATGCTTTATAATTCAATGTTGCAACACAACAGGTTTTTGCACTAGTCTTACTTACTGTAAGTGTAGTATCAACTACAGTTGTTGAGCTTAGCTCCAAGTTATAGTAAGGACTCTATCCTTTCTCATTTATAGTACTACAGTATTTATATACTGAGTTGTGAGTTTTACTTCAAGTACTATAAAGCTTCATTATCTTTTATCTTTTCTTTATTTATTATAACATTTACTTGCTATCACTATACAATTAGCAAGGACTCACCTTTCTCATCTTTATTTATCTTTGTTTATCAGTAAAGACAGCATGACAGGTTCTGCAAGTGTGTTAGGCCAAGAGCTGCAAGAGGGTGGTCATGCATACACACACAAAGGCAAGCTGGCCTGTGGGGGGAAGGGAATGATGAAGGAGGTTACTTGGAAAGAGCATGCCAACTGTAGAAAGAAGAGAATATTCTACAGGAAGAAATAGTGAGAAAACATAAAACATGAACAGCATAGAGAGTAGGTACTGACTTCAGTCTCTTCATAGAAGACTGAGGGAAAAGAAAAGATGCAAAGGAAATTTTCTGTAAGTAATGGGTCCATCTGTATCATCCCTGAGTCCTGCAAGAGGTCTGTGTGGCACAGCCATGCAGTTGCACATTCATGCATTTGCAGTCATGCACAGTCATGTGCATTTGCTGTCACACATCACTATAAACTCCAACAGGGAAGTGGGATACAGTGTCAGACAAGCATATTCAAGGCCTGTGAAGGAGACTATGGAAGACTTGGATGGTGGCCACAATGTTGGCAACCAACAGTATTGTGGGCACTGTCAACACATTGTGATGCTTGCCTCCACACCTTCAACCTCCAGACCCTTCACAGAGGACAGGTTCACCCATGGATCCACAACCAGGTATTTTCTAGTTTCATCCTGCCATGCATGGTGGTGTCCAATTGTTGATTGGATAGTCTTCATCACACTTGCTTGCAATCTCTTGTGAGGCCTGTTGACTGTGTATCCATCAATGTGCTGTGATCATTGATTCCATTTGGGTGCCCACAGCACAGCCTTGTCTTCAATCCATCAATAACAACATATCCTAGCTTGCACCACAAATAGCAACTTCATCCCCTCTAGTTTTATGACCATGTCCTCAATCCCCTCTGCTTCTGGACCCTCATCCTCCACAATGCTCCAAAGTCATGCCACAAAGTGTTGACATCCAGTTTTATTGCCAATCTTACAATTCATGGAGCAGGTATCCCCTGTCTAAGCTCCTCTCCAGGCTCCCACTGGTGGCCTCCTCAACCTGCTCAAACAAGTCAACATGCATCTCTTCACCTCTTCACATTAATCCTGCAGTATCTCAGTGGTAGCTAGTTCTCTTCAGGACTCAAAGGAACATGAAGTGCATCATTGACCAGTTTCTGCACACCAATGGGCCAAGGATGCAGACCAAGCTCCAATCCTGGGCTGAGAACAAGGCCAGGTGCAGTTCCTTGCTTGAGTTCCATGTGGCAGTTCTGAGCTCAGAGCACTCTCTGTTCAGCTATATTGAAGACTTTGTATAGGTTGTACCATCATTGTCCTGCCTTGTACACAATGCCAGCCCCCCAGGTATGAATTGTACCTCTTGCACTCAGATCCTGTCATCCTGGCACTTAACCCCTTCTCTGTGCTGGAGTGAGTATCCTTCCCAACTGCTCTTTATGTACCAAGGATGATGTCCTGCCATGATGTCAATAGCACTGTTAGGCACTCTGGCATGCCTGTGCCTCATATGCATTACTTAGTTCTCCTGCTCTTGCTATCTCTATGCATAGTGTTGGCACAGGAGATGTAGTGCAATGGCAAAGGTGATGGGGATGTGATCAGACAGGGAGGAGAGACCAGAGATGTGGCAAGAGGAGGTGGTGGTAGGTGATGAGGGCAATGGTTGCACCCAGAAAGAGGGCAAAGAAGATGATCATGAAGATAAGAAGAGGGGGGTCCATGTTAGGAGGCCAAAAAGGAGGGTATTGAAGTGGATTGAGTAAAGACTGATCAGACACTCTCACGAAAGAGAGGAGAAGATGTCTGCTTAGATTCTCTAGACACTACTAGATCTACTAATATACTAAACACAGACATGCACAGACCATGCTGACTAAAATAGTATGGGCCACAGGTCTGGAAGGAGAGAAGAGCGATAAGGAGATCGAAGAAGATCAGATAAGATCAGCTAAAAGCTAACACATAGTGTTCCACATGCATTGTATACTTACTCACATAATGCACTTCCAGAAATGACCCCACTCCAGACTGGTTCTCAGCTTCCTCAAGCTGCTTTGCTCATAATTTCTTCCCTTGGCTTCATTCATGACTTGCATGCAGGCATCCTCAGTCCAGACACCATATGTGGTGAGCCTCTTGACATGGACCAATATTCCAGGCTGCTCAGCACTGCATGCTGATGAGCATCATGCACACATAACACCAGAAAATGACCATCAGCAACACCAAGCAAACACAGTGATATAAATGCGCTGCATGTGACAATCATCTGTAGCCACATCAATCACACATTTGTTTAGGTGTCAGACTATAGGACTGGCTTTGGCTGATGAGGAGCAGGATTAATAAGCTGTGTAGGCTGAGATGCAGTCCATGGAGTCACAAGTCACAAAGTCAGCATTTGGTGTGATTGGTGCTTTTCCTCTTTTGCTCATCCACTATAGTATGATACTTTATTCACTTGCACCCAGACTCCACTGCATTTCAAATATCCCTATGATTGACCCTGCACTGTAATTTTTCTGTTTTGTTATGTTGTGCTCCATCCTTGGAGCTAGACTTATATTTAGATAGCACATCATCAGCAAGAAAGAGGAGGTTCCCCCCAGCCCATGGTTTGACTTCTTTTCCCCATCCAAGCACATTGTGAAAAAGCATGTTCTGAGCTTCCCTCCACATTCCCACTATTAAGAAAGTGTGCATTCCTCATAGGTCACATCTATTATTGCATTGTGTTCTAGTCTCCATTGCATTGCGTTCTCTATTGCATTCCCCTTTGCATTGCATTGTGTCATATCACCCATTTATTGCACTAGTCACATTCTCATTTGTTGCCCTAGTCATGTTGCACTATCATGTTGATCACCCTTGACTACTAAACTCTCTCTACCCTGGTGTCTAGAGAATCTTACAACTCACACCCTCCAGCAACTGTTGTGGTTGTGGTTGTTTTTCCCCTTCAGCCTGGCACAGCACATACCATATTGGAGCCCACCACAAGAGGTTAAAAGTCAAGATTATGTCTAGACACCACTACAACCTTTGTTTGCGAAGACATACAAGCTCATCAACAATTGAAGCACTACAAGATGAATTTAAACAATTCATTGGCCCATTGCATTATTCTCCACCTTCCACACATTCCCTGCTCACAGAAGAAGAGCTAATCATAACCCCACATGCTTCATCTCCTGTAGACTCATCATTCTTCTCAGCATCCAGTGCTTTATTGTCACCTTTGATCTCAACTATCACCTCAACCCCATCTCACCAAACCAATCACCAATCCCTCCTACATACACCACCTCATATCACACCAATGGCAACTCAGCACATGATGCCCATGTGAGGTGACAGAACTGCACTGAAATTCAACCTGAAGTGCCCCTGCAACCTTTGACAATACTTTGAAGATCTCAAATTTCACTTCAATCTCACTCAAATTCAAGACAACCAAACACATAAGATTCATGCTTGACACCATGTCAATGTAGATGTCCAGGACCTCTGGGCAATGCTGCCAACACACAAAGATACCACCAAAACATATGAAGATTTCAAAGCAGAGATATATGAACAATACCCTGGGTCTGAGGTCACTTGGAAGTGGACCCACACAGATCTATCCTTCCTAATACAAGAACAAAGACTTTTGGGTATGCAGTCACTAGGTGACTTTGCTGACTACCACTGCCAGCTCGTAGTCATTGTGGGTTTCCTGCAGAGCACCCAGTGACTCTCAGAATATGAGCAGAGTAACTGCTATGCTGAAGGCTTCCCACCTAGTCTGTGGGAATGCATCACTCTATGTTTACAGATTGTTCTGCCACAGGACGATTGTGAGAATTCATATCCACTCAAGGATATAGAGGTGGCAGTGCACTATGTACTTCATGACACAACATCAGTGATTCATGCAACAGGCATGGCACCATCCACAACTACTTCAACTACCTTACTGCCTGCTACCAATATTAAAATAGAACTGCCCAGAGTACCAGATATGGACACTTGGGCTCAGGTGATCACCAGAGTGCTTGAGTCCCAACACATGACATGTCCACAACAGCAAGGTACTGCACTGCTGTGCAAAAATGGTAATGCATGCAATTTCTGTGGTGAGATGAACCACTATATTTGTGAGTGCTTGGTCATAAATGACTACATTGCACAGGGTAAAATTAGTTGTAACACTGATGGAAAAGTGGTTCTGCCTACAGGGATCTTCATACCTAGAGGGCTCACAGGATGATGGTTGTGTGACCATGTCAATGAGTGGCATCACCAAAATCCGGGAAATGTCAGTACTGGTCAGATGATGCTCAATGTGCAGGAGATGAACAACCATGCCTCCAGTAGCAATGGCACCAGCTCATATCAGCTGTTGAAGGATGAATGTATCACAAATCTAGAGCATGAGTTGTATAACCTGCATTGCACACAAGTACCCTTCCAGCCTACCATCAGGATGCGACGGCAGCACACAGAAGAGACTTTGGTGTCAGGCAACAATTCACATGATGCACTGGAAGTACCTCCACCTCAACAGTCAAACTCACATGCACTGCAGGCAACTCAGGAGTCAACACCTCCTCAGGCTGAGACTACTCAGTCAGCAGCCCATAACAATAATGGTCCACCCATTCACCCATTTGCCCAGGTTCAAGACACAACCATTCCTGCACCTGTGTCCATCAATCCCACACCATCATGAGTTGCACCTGCACAGAGAAGACCTGACAATGTGTGCCATGTGGATCTGCCAATTCATGATAAAGCTCATGCAGCAGAAGTCTTCCAATGCACTATGGAAACACCAATAACTATCACCCATCATCAGCTCTACTCCAGCACCACAGAAGTCCACTACCAAGCTTGGGAGGTGATGATGGTGAAGAAAGTTCCTGTTAATCTGGTCCCCACAGCTGTGGCAAACTATGTGGAGGAGGACAACAACAAAAATGACATCATCAATAGCTATGCTCAGACCATCTCTGATGAAAAGGTTTGTCACCTAGTGCATGATATGCTGTGCAAATTCAAAGAAGCAGTCATGTCTAGTCAGTGTGGCAAGCCAAATGTGGTCCCTGACCCCTACAAAGCATACCTTTGTGAGTTTCTGCCTGGCCAGCTACCAGACTTGCTCATAGTCATGAAAGAGTTGGCATTGCTGCATTCCATATTGCTGCTGGTTGACAACAATCAACAAATCGAAAGCATAATTGATCCAGGGTGCCAAGTGATTGTGATGTCAGAGGAGGTTTGCCATTCACTCGGCCTAATTTATGACCTGAGTGTGGTCTTAAATATGCAGTCAGCAAACAGTGAAGTTGACAGGTCACTTGGCCTCACCTATAATGTTCCATTCTTATTTAAAGACATCACATTATATTTGCAGGTTCACATCATCTGCAGTCTGGCATGACATCTTACTAGGGTGACCATTTGATGTATTAATGCAAAGTGTAGTGTGCAACTTTGGTAACAAGGATCAGATGATCACAATCCACAATCCTAACATGGGATCATTGGTGACTGTGCCTACGCTACCATGTGGGTCCTGTTGATTCCAGTTTCACCAGAAGGAAGTATTGGGTTTTTGTGATTCAAGGATCTGACTGAGCATCAGGGAGATCACAAAAATAATGATGCACACAGTAGTGAGAGCACAGACTCGCTTGACATCTCTGATGTGTTTATTTGCAATAATCTCATGCCTATTTTTCAGCTTTACACTACAAATCCCACTCTGTCTACACTTCCAGCTTCTGTTTTTCTTGATTCTTCAGACTCCACTGTTGCTGTGTATGGGAAGTGAAAGTATAAACTGGTAGTGAAGAAAGTGTGCCCAGTTATGGCTGATCTCCCATCATGTTTTTGCATTGTCCATGATATACGCAGTGACCCACTTGTGTTGATTCCTATACTTTTACATAATCCTCCACCATTTATTCCAGTTGGATGCTATACTAATCAATGAAAAGACATCATAGACAGAGCACACAGAGGTGACTTCCTTTGGCCTGCTGAGCATGATCTTATGCATCACTTTATGTGCCTACAGCACTTGGGTTTTGCTTGGGATGACTCTGAGCAAGGGCATTTCCAGGAAGACTTCTTCCCACCCATCAAAATCCCCATCATAGAACACAAGCCTTGAGTACAGTGCAACATTCCCATTCCACCAGGTATCTACAACAAAGTATGTCATCTTATTACCAAAAAGATCATGGCCAGTGTCTATGAGCCATCCAACTTGTCATACAGATCTCACTGGTTTTGCATTGTCAAAAAGGATGGTACCAGTCTTCAGATGGTACTTACACTCCACAGTATTTGATGCACAATGGGAAGCTGTGGCCAGATTTGAATGCAAATTTGATGTGACTATCCACAACTTCAATTTCCAGTGTGGTGCTCTCATCCTCATCTGCCACACCACCATTGAAAAAGTGCTAAACCACAAAATGTGCCCCTGCTACCTTGGACCTCTTATCATACTGTTGTGCAACAGAGGAGGTGCATATACTCTGTGAACTTGATGGTGCAGTTCTTGACAGGCCTATTGTGGCATTTCACATCATCCCCTATTTTGCACAACAGGCAATATCCTTGCCTCCACTTGACAAACTTATTGACATCACAACTGACCACCCCCATCAACTTGAATCTTCCATGCTCAACAATGTTGAAGGGAGTGATGCAGAGAGTGACTAAAAACTGCAACCCCTCCTTATTTTATATTTTGCTAATTTCTTCGTTCTTTTACTACTGCTTATTGGACTCATCATTTCTCTATCACCTTCACCATTTGACTATTTTCTATTGCAGGTTGCTGGCAGCTTATAGATGTACACATTTTACAACAACACATGTGTGCAGCAACCTTTATTCCCACTCTTTTCCTTTCCCTTTTGACCCCACTGCCTTCTGATGCTGTTCACTGCACTCTGGGCTCTGCCACTCTTGCTCTGCAAGTTGCACACATATGACCTGGATTTCCACCTCCAGCAGGTGCATTGAGTGGTCAATAGAGAGCCACTGCAGCCCCAGCTTGGTGTACCATGTCTCATACCAGCACAGGACCCCCCAGTTAGCAGTGTCTGTCATGTCACTGTTTGGTAGTTGAGCTGTGGCAGGACCATTGGGAAGTCAAGGCCCAGGTACTTGCCTACCTCCAGTAGGAGCCCCTTGGAACCTGACAGCTCACATGTGAAGGGGTGACTCAACCTGGCTGCCTCACTGCTGCCTTGCATGAAGAGTGGTGTCAGAGATCACAGTCCTGCAACCAGCTGCTCAGTGTCCATGTCACACCATGCCAATACAGGGACTCACCTGTCACAACTGTCCAGTCTGGCCATATGGAAAATTCACAATGTTGCCACTGATGCACACACCTGACACACTGCCCCATCTGCTTGTGCCACCAGCACTCAGTGTCTGCACATTGGCACCAGGAGCACAGCTTTATTGCCTGGGAAATGTCAACCATACCATGGAGAGGTTGTGGAGAAGGTACTTACCTGATGTGTTGGCCCCACAGCAGTCTGCTTCCACCCCCATCACTTGACTGCACCAGTGACCATCTTTGGGGTCATCATGCCTGTGTGTGCACATTTTTGTTGGTGTGGCATGGTGTCCTTGTCCACATCTTCTGCACCACATGTCAAGGCCATTGACACAGTCGAGCCAGTCAGGTCTGCCATGTCTTCTCTGGCCTTGCCCTCCTCCTCAGTGCCCTCCTTGTTGTTGATGTCCTCATCATCAGCATCATCAACATTGATCAGCTCTGGGGGCATGGGTTGTTTGCCTTTGGCTGCTCAATGTGCCACTGCACATGCCTTGATGCCTGACTCTTGTATCCACACCTGCCCATACTGCAGTGGAGGCAGCATGACCTCAGGCTTCTGCCCATGTGTTCCAACCCCTGCCTGCAACAATGCCCATTCAACTTGTGGTGTTCCTTGGCCATGCATGATGCACCCACCTCCTGTTCTCATGCCTCACACTCCTTGCATTCCTGTTTGGTGGCTTCCTCCAGCTCCAGTTCACACTCAATTGCATCATTGGCCACCTGGGTGTACTCCTTGACCTGTTCTTGCAGGAGGAACTCATGTGCCCACCTCAACCAGCTTGGTTGCACCACAGTTGCCATGACATCACAGACTCCTCCCATGCAGAATGCTGCATCAGCTGCTGCACTGTTGTGCTGCTGGTGCATGTCCTGTGCACTCCTAATTAGTGCTGCCACCCAGCCAGTGCCTGCTGTCCACATGTGGTACACCTCCTCATCAAGCCCTTTGCCTTGTGGGTGCTTGTTGAGCACAGTGTGCATGCATGCACATGAGCATGCGGTCAGAGGAGGTAGTGGTGGAAGATGAAGCACAGGACATGTTGGCTGATCAGTGGTGGATGATGGGGATGGTGTTGATGAAGCTTATCAATGACAGTCAATGTTATTGTGCCCTCCAGTTTAGGGCAGGAGTACCTGCACCTTCACACTTGTTGTATGTCTTTTTGCCCTCCTCCCCATTTTTTTCCACTTCCTTCCAGGTTTTTGTTTTTCACTCCCTTTTACATCTCTGTCTTTCTCTCTTCAAACCACCTGCCCAAAAAAAATTAATAAAATAAAATAAAATATTCCATCTCTTTTCTTTTCCTTCTCTGTTCTCACACTCTAATCTTGGATTTTGCCAGTCGCTCCTATGGCTGCACTCTGGTTTACCCTCCAGTTTGCCTATTCCCACCTTGTCAGACCACTGTTATTTTCTATATTTTTCTCTTCATTTTTGCTATTTTTCTTATGTCTCTATTGCCATAGATCTTACAATTGCCCCTGATCTATCAAAGCAATTCCCACAGTCATGTGTTCCTCTTATTCATCATTATCAGCCAATGACATGCTAGTCTTCTGATCTCTGATTGGCCTGTTCTATCTTTAGCTATGACTCATTTTCTCACTGCTACTGCATATGCTCACCAATCCTTCTCACATCTGTTGTGGAGTATTGCCAATCACTCCCACAGTTACTGTGGAGTCTCAGTCAGCACTTACACATCCCCTCTAGTATTAGGTATGATGTCATTACTATACATTCTCATTCTCTGGCCCTACACTGTACTGCATAGTCTGCGCATGATCTAGAGTACTATATATACATGGGACTCCTAGCAGTTTATTCCCCAGTTCTGATCATCTGGGATATCCACTAGGTACAGTAGCATCTTTCCTCTCTTGTTTACTTAGCTGATTATATATCTGGGATATCTGCTAGTTGAAGTGTGATCATCCTTTTTGTTTGTTTTAGCTTTTCTTCAGTTGTTTGGCTTTGACATTGCATCAGCCTCACAAACCTCACATCTCTGCTCACCCTCTGTTGCATCCCTGCACCCTGTCCTCACCCAGTCATGTTCTGCCCCTCTTCTGGCATTGGCTCCTCACATTCAGCAATGATCATCCTATACTCCCATCCATGTTGTGCCTCACTGTGCCTTGGAGAGCATCTCTATACCCATGCCCCTTTGGGTCTGCTATCCACCCTCCCATCCCCTGCCACTCTGCCTTTTCCACTTGTTCAACTGCTCTGCCTGTGCTGTCCACCACACACATCATCCCTTCTGGCTGTGTCTTGCATCCATCTGCATTGACTGCAGACAGTCAAGATTTCAGTTGGGAGGAGATGATGAGCATCATGCACACATAATGCCAGAACATGACCATCAGCAACACCAAGTGAACACAGCGATATAAATGTGCTGCATGTGACAATCATCCATAGCCACATCAATCATGCATTTGTTTAGGTGTCAGACTACAGGACTGGCTTTGGCTGATGAGGAGCAGGATTAATAAGCTGTGTAGGCTGAGACGCAGTCCATGGAGTCACAAGTCACAAAGTCAGCATTTGGTGTGATTGGTGCTTTTCCTCTTTTGCTCATCCACTATAGTATGATACTTTATTCACTTGCACCCAGACTCCACTGCATTTCAAATATCCCTATGATTGACCCTGCACTGTAATTTTTCTGTTTTGTTATGTTGTGCTCCATCCTTGGAGCTAGACTTATATTTAGATAGCACATCATCAGCAAGAAAGAGGAGGTTCCCCCTGGCCCACAGTTTGACTTCTTTTCCCCATCCAAGCACATTGTGAAAAAGCATGTTCTGAGCTTCCCTCTGTGTTCCCACTATTAAGAAAGTGCACATTCCTCATAGGTCACATCTATTATTGTGTTGCATTCTTCATTGCATCACATTCTAGTCTCCATTGCATTGCATTCTCTATTGTGTTCCCCTTTGCATTGCATTGCATCATGTTGCCTGTTTATTGCACTAGTCACATTCTCATTTGTTGCCCTAGTCATGTCACACTATTGTGTTGATCACCCTTGACTACTAAACTCTCTCTACCCTGGTGTCTAGAGAATCTTACAACTCACACCCTCCGGCAACTGTTGTGGTTGTGGTTGTTTTTCCCCTTCAGCCCAGCACAGCACATATCAATGCATCCCAACTGAAGTAAGTAGTGCATTCCTTTTCATCCATCTGGCATGAGATTCTAGAGGGGATGTAAGATGGTGGTTGCCTCCAACTCAAAACACATTGTCATCATCCACCACAGACAGTTCTATAAGCCAGCACCATTCACATACCCTTGCATAGTAAAGTAACTTCTCAGTTGTAGATTGGTTTGATGTGATCAACAACCAAAGCCAACCAATGCACACTGAGTGCAAGGTCTGTTGCACAGGGAAGAGGTATGGTGGCAAAGGTGATAGATTGGTGATCAGACAGGGAGGAGTGCCTGAATGCACAGCAGGAGAATGTGCCAGACTATGAGGAAGATGGTGCAAAGGCCAATGAAGGAGGAAGAGCAGATGACAAAGAACAAGAGGGCGAACTCCATTTTTGGAGCACAAAAGAGAGTATTGAAGAGGAGGGAGTAAAGACAGGTGCAAGACAGAGCACACTGAAGGGAAGGACTGAGATGTCCACTTAGATTCTCTAGACACTATCTAGCTACTGATGTACAATCTGTAGATGCACACAGACTGAGCTTACTAATATAGTATGGGCCATGGGTCTGGAAGGAGCAAAGATCGATAAGATAAGATAAGATAAGATCGAATCAGATAGGAAAGTCAACAAGGTCCTCCACATCCTGCAAGCCATTGCTAAGACCAGCCTATTGGATGGTCTTAGGGAAGGTCTGTAATAATACCCCTTGTAACAAGGTAGTGAATACATGTTTGATAAGCATAATAGATGTTCCTAGTGATGATGAAGAGTGGGATCAATGAGATAGTGATGAGGATGATTCCACCAATGACTATACAAGGATCTAGAGTGACTTAGAGATCTTAGACTTAGTTCTTGGAGGATGAAGTGAGTTTGTAGTGAGTTTCTAGGTCAAGCACAGTGTAGGAGAATCCCTAGATTGTGAAGTTGACAAGACTGGGGTTTAAGACCACCAGTCTTTCAACTACTTATACAAAACCAGAGTCCTAAGTATAGTAAGGTTGCACAGTAGTGCACTGTGAGGCCGACGCTATGTCAAAGCTGAACAACTGGTGAAAAGAC